>VZRH01000692.1:635462-661979 GCA_013397555.1 Urocynchramus pylzowi | reverse complement strand
CATTGAAACTTAAAAAAAAAAAAAAAAGAGATGAAAAGGGGATAAATATTGTCAAGGTAAAATTCCTGTCTTGTCACAACTGAAAAATTATTGAACACCTCTGGCAGCTCCACACAATATTGTTTTTTGTAAAGTATGTGATGTGTAATGAGGTCATAGTGTAGGTAGCCTTTCCCTCTGTTTTGGGAAGCTATTTCCAATCGGAATTTCACGTTACATTGTCAGTTATAGAAATTATTCATGGTTTCTCAGGAATGCAGTTGGGATTGTTTTTTGATTTTGATTCCAGGAGAGAGAATAGGGAAGAGGGGTAGGAAGCAGCCCTGGAGTCCAAGGTTGTGGGAACAAAGGTTTAGGAAAGGCTCTTATATAGGGGATGGACTAAGAGAAAATTGAAATGGAAAGGAAGACTTTCCTATTCCCTCTGGGGAAAGAGAGATGGAGAACTGGGCCAAGAGTCCTGAAAGCAGCACTGCTAATGAGGAAAGGGATGAGAGTGGATGTGGTAACAGCACTCACCCCATGTTATCTGCAGCCATATCTCAGAAAAGCACTTCAAAGAGGAGCTGGTTGTTCAGACTTCTTAGCCCTCAAATCAAATTAACGAGTCTTGCCTAATCTGAATGGATAAATCTGAAATCCAGAGGGTTTCTTTCAATCCAGATACAAATGCTTCCACAACCACAACCTGATATTTGCTTAGTTTGTTCATTTACTTGACTTATTCTCTTAAACAGAATAAAGGTACTTCACAAGCCTATAAACAGGGACATTACTCAATGAGAAGTGAATGCCTAAACTTCTACAGAGCGAACAATGGCAACAATTATTCATTTTTGTATTAGGTTGATTATTGAGCACCCAAGTATGAAAAAATCTTGACTGTGGCATGAGGATGAGCAGATCTGCCCTGTTAATGAAATGCCACCTTTAAAAATAGACATAATTGTCTTATTTTTAGGCATGCAGTAAGTTAGATTCCCATGTTGAATATTGTAAATGGTAGCTGTGTTCCCTCTGCAACATGGGAGAAGGTTAAAGGTCATTAATGCAGCTCCCAGCTGAGGAATACTTAAGTGCCATGATGCTTTGTTTTTATCCCAGATTTGATTTTGTGGGGTTTTTTTTGTGTGTAGTTGATACCATAAGTGTTATAAGCTTTGTAAATGGAGCTATAGAAGCTTTAATTAGTCCTAGCCACATCAAAATTAATTCCTATCAGGGCACTTTTTCCTTCTCTCTGAAGCAAAGCTAAGCAGCATCAGTATCAAACTCGGAAATTAGCATGACAAAAGACCTAAAAGTAGATATTTGTTGGTTATGGTCACAAGGTTATTCATTTCTCTCTCCCAAGTATCTGTGGGAAAGTTCGTTCCTGGGTTTCTCCATTTACAATATTATTATTTAGAAGCCTAAATAGTAGAGGTGCTAAGAAGTAGCAAAGTTTTCTCATAAAAAAACTCACAAAAAACACAAGTGAGAAAACTGGGAATATACCTTAGGTAACAACAACCCCATGCATTGCTACAGGCTTGGGTAAGAGTGGCTGGAAAGCTGCCCAGTGGAAAAAGGCCTGGGGGTGCTGCTTGACAGCCACTGACCTGAGCCAGGTGTGCCCAGGTGGCCAAGGAGGCCAATGGCATCCTGGCCTGGGTCAGCAACAGTGTGGCCAGCAGGAGCAGGGCAGTGATTGTCCCTCTGTACTTGGTGTTTGTGAGGCCACACCTCAAATCCTGTGCTCAGTTTTGGGCTCCTCACTCTGAGAAAGGCATTGAGGGGCTGGAGCGAGTCCAGATAAGGGAATGGAGCTGGAGCACAAGTCTGATGAGAGGCTGAAGGTTCTTGGGTGTTTAGTCTGGAGAAAAGGAGGCTCAGGGAGGATCTTATCACTCTCTACAACTCCCTGAAAGGAGGATGTGGTGCAGTGGGGATTGATCTCTCCTCCCAGGTAACAAGGAAGGATGATAGGAAATGGCCTCAAGTTGCACTGGGGAAGGTTTGTATTGGGCATTGGGGAAAAAAAAATTCTTCACTGAAAGGGTCATCAGGCATTGGAACTTGCTGCCCAAGGAAGTGGTTGAGTCACCAACCTGAAAGTCTTCAAGAAATGACTGCACATGGCACTGGGGACATCGTTTAGTGGCAACTTGGCAGTGCAAGCTGAATAATTGGACTTGATGGTCTTAAAGGTTTTTTTTACAAGTGTAATGGTTCTATGATTTCTGAAAATTTAAATAAGGTAAAATGAGGGAAGCAAGATGAGCAGAGACAAGCAAAATCATTCTTAAGGCAGTCAGTGAAGTGAACACTAGTTAGGTGCTAACATGGAACAAGATCCAGCATTTTATTGATTTTCTTTTATTTTATTGGTAAAAGGAAGCCTTGTGTACGTGCGTATACTACATTTCTGCAGGTTAATCTTGGGGACATATATTTTTAAGACATGTAATTCATGGGAGCATGTATGAACTGTAAAATCAGAAGAAATATAGATATTTCATAGAGAATAATTCTCACTCCTCTGCTATTCAAGAGATAAGAGCTGAAATTCAGCTTGGAGAGAGACCCAGGGGAGTAACGTGCCTTGGAACTTTATGCACAGGAGCAAGAGCTAGTCCCATTTCAATGGAAAGTCCTCTCACAAGGTTATGTTAAAGAACGAGGTCATTCCACATTTATTCAAGTTAACAGAGCACTCCAAAAGCTCCTGAAGAATATGAAGCATAAGATTAATTAATATACTAGGGAGAGGTGCTTCTGTCTGGAAGACTAATAGTGCAACTTATGCAGGGGCAGCAGCAGGCAGGCTGTCAGTTTTCTACTCAGAAAAGGAGTTTCCACTGAATTTTCCAACTTACTTCATAAATAACAGAGGTTCCTGCAAAAGAGGAATGGTGCAATAGCACCAACAGATGCCTGCCTACAATGCTGTGTTTGCATACATTGGAGACACCTACTTACCCTGTTGCTGGTACTGTGTTGATTTGTGGTTTAAGCTGGCATTAGGCACCCATTGGATTTCATGCGTAGATAATGAGGAATTCAGAGAATTGGCAGCTCGCAGAGATAACACTACAGCTCCTCTGCAAAGGGCTCTCTGCTGGCACTGCAGCTTGGCAAGCAGCACTGCTTTGGTAAAGAAGGGCTGCACAGCTGAAGCGTGGCCCTGGGTCTCTTGCTCCCATGCCTGGCAGGATGCACTTGCTTTTGGGATGACCTGCAGCAATGAAAATGAAGTTCTGAGGCTTCACTGGCAGTGCTGGGTCGGTGCTCAAAAGTGGGCTCCTGCCCAGTCTCTAGATAGGATTCAGAGGAAGCTGCTTACTGACTCCCCCAGCAAAAAAAAAAAAAAAAAAAAAAAAAGGCAAATTTCATGTTCGTGCTAATCTGAATACTTGGAGATGTGGCAAAGGAAAAGGGGTGGGAGAGAGAGAAAGTTCTTATGTTACCTTCACACAGACTGTTGATAAGGAAAGACTGATAGACTAATCATAGCCAAGAAGCCTCGCTGGTCTCTTCTAGAGGATGAGTTGATTAAAACCTTGTATAATTATATTTCACCTTAAATTCTCTCTCCCCCTCTAATTTTTTTTACATCTTCAGTGTCAAATTAGAGTTAGAAATTGCTCCTTTTCATACAGGATCAGAAGAGTTGCTTGTCCTCTTTTGAACTTTCCTGCATCAAATCTTACTAGGATTAGTGTACCTGCTACATGGGTACTGTGAATACTTCACCTCATAACATACTAGAATCTTATTCTAAGAAAACTAAAAGGATTCCCTTGCTTCCAAATGTTGGGCTTCCATTGAATAAAGGATTAAAAAGTTGCTTTGGAGGCTCTTTGACTTTCCATTTCCCTTTTCTTTGTTTTTCTCTGCTTTCTTAAGAGAAGTTTAATTTGTCCTCTTTGCCTCAGTATATCATATTTTTTACATGCTGCCCTCTTTCCCCTTCTAAAAGGATCATTGGACATGGTTGGATTAGCCCCAAAATATTGCCATTCCTTTTTATGTGGAGATTGCACACACAATCATTGAGTAATAATCTTCTAAGCTTCCTCTGAGTGAGGTGTGGATGAGAATCACTGTGGTGATTGGAATATGATTAGAGAACACTGTGCTCCTTATCAGTTGCAAAGAGAAGGATAAGAGATTGGAGTGTCTAGGCTTGCACTGAGGAAAAGACACCACATTTGTACAAGTCTAGAAAACCATCTTCAACCTAAAGGGCTCTTATAAAATGGAAGGAGAAGGACCTTTTATACAGACAGATAGTGGTTGTAACGGTTTTAAATTGACAGAGGGCAAGTTTAGATTAGATGTTGGGAAGAAATTCTTTAGTCAGAGGTGGTGAGGCCCTGGCACAGGTTGCAGAGAGAAGTTGTTGGCTGCTCCATCCCTGGAAATGTTCAAGGCCAGGTTGGATGGGGCCCTGAGCATCCTTATCTAGTGGCAGGTGATTCTGCCCATGGCAGGGGGATTGCAACTGGATGATCTTTGCTGTCCCTTCCAACCCAAATTGTTTTGTGATTCTGCGAGCGTAGATCTAAAAAAAAAATAAATTGGGGTGTAGCTGTGCTTTTGCTCAGAACTGATTTCAGCTCATATCTCACACATTTGGCTGGAAAATGAATCCAAGAGATTTGTTTTGCTAATCTTAAAAACAGTATTTCAAATCGCTGCTGTCATCTCTGAAAACAGGACATACATATTTATGACAGAAATAAGCACTGTCTGATTAATGGCATGCCTAATGCTAAAGGGGACTTGTCCATGACTTTGTATGGGCTCCTCCCCCCTAAAAAGCTCCTTCTCTTCATGAACAAATAAATAAGTCCCCATCTGTGTAAAACGTATTATAAGGCAATTAATGGTGTTGTACCACTGAGGTCATTCATCAGCCTATGAGCTTCTCAAAAATTTAACATATTGATCCTTCTTTGTTCCATTTTCCTCTACATCCAATATCTTCTGCACAGTTGCTAATTATTTATTTTGGTAAAAACACAAATGCTCCAGTGATCATTGCCAACAGTTCAGCACTAATGAGCAGCTCTCTTGTAACGAACAAACACTGTGTGCATCCAATATGAGAAGCCAAATTGGTAAGGAGAAAGCTTTAAGTGATGCTGTGTTGTTGTAGATAATAGTGAGGAGTAAAATCTTATCTTTGCAATTATTAAAAAGTATCTATCATCCTGAGAACTGAAACTTAATGGACTATAAATATTATCACTACTGGTACTATTATTATTGTTATTGGGGCAGCAATCTTTTGTTCATGGTGAAATAACAAAGGCAGTGGAGAAGCACTAACACTGCAGCATGTACTTTCTGGCTGAACAGAGAATAAGGAAAGCTTTTATTTTATCTTAAAATGCAGTTCAAGATAGCCTATAGTTCCAAGACGTTTTTATCTCTATCAGATATATCAGTCGTGTCAGAACTCTGTAGCAAATCTTTGAGGTGAGAGTAGAAATTTGTAAATTTCCAGAAAGTTAATTAATTTAGCAGAGGAGGAGAGATTCTGATAGGAAATGGTTTATTCATCTTCACTGGTACTTTCTTCTTCAGGGTCTACACTAGAAGTCAAGACCCCTTTCTATCAGATGTTCTGACTACCTGCATATCCTTTGACTTCAATATTTTAACAACAATTCATATAATAAGTGGGTCCTGAGATAGGAATTCTTATAAGATGTTGTGGCTTGAACCCAGACTTCAGCCTTTCACCAAGAACATTAGAAGGATTGCATTCCTTGCTTTCTTGTTTTCATAGAAATTTCAAGAATTAATATTTTCAAAATACATTAGCCAGTTAATTTGAAAGGTTGTCACACAAGCCACACATCTTCATTTTGAGATGTCTAGTATTCCTGTATCTGCCATGAAGTATGCACTGGAGCTAGGTGCATGAATTCCAACAGCTGTCTCATCCATGCTGGGACTTCTCATCTTCTCCTGTCTCCAAGGACTTCATTAGGGCTTTTAACAGTAATATTGTGTTCACAGTTGATGAACAGGCAATCTCTGACCTCATCTTCAACTGAATCATTATTTTCATGGCTGTGATCCCCAAATGTTTAAACCTTATCCTGCAATACACATATCTGGGTATTACTCTGAATTTTTTGGCTGACTTAAATATACACTAATGGATGACTATTGTTTAACCAAGAGCTACATTTCACTCTTTAATACTCTGCTGCGTCTCGTTGTTGCCCATTAATCCTTCTGTGCTCTGCAGATTCTGGTGTTTATGCCCTTGTCCAATAATTAGCATGAATCCTTACAATATTTTAAAAGTGTAGCTATTTAATTTTTATTGTGATGTAGGAATCCTGTATCCCTGTACACCATATTATTTCTTCAAAGTGTTCAAAGTTGGGTGTAACAGAGAGCTTCAAAACTTAGATCTGAAGGTGAGGTGAGTTCTCTTTCCAAAAGAATTTCTATTTATTATTAATTCAAATATTCCTTATGTTTGTGTTTTACAAGAATGTGGCTACTGAGATGCCACCTCAGCCCAGTTCACTGATGAAGATGACATATGAGTAATTTTTCAAATCTTATTGGAAACAGAGATTGAGATTTTCTTTTTTTTTTTTTTTTTTGGCAACTTCATCCAATATTGAGATTCTTTCTGGGTGACTTTTTATGTATTCTACATTTCAAAAGTATTTGTCTAATTGGGTTTTCAATTATTTATTTTGCATCATTTTTGTTTCAAAATAAGTGTTAATTTCAGTTAAATTAGACTGAATCTTTCATGACTAGGCATTTAATGTACCTAAGTCTTACAACATCCCAGCTTTGTTCAGATTATCTTTATTTCATTCCAATGAATGACGAATGGCAACTCTGAATTTAGTCCCACTTTTTATGAATGTCATAATGTAAAAATCTTTTCCAGTTATGGTCTTTTCTTCAGCCTGGATGCTACTGGGTGTGTCTTGTAGTGATGAACAATGCTGTAGCTGCTCTGCAGAGAGCTTCCTTCTTGCTTGCTGCCTCACCAGTGCCAGCAGCCACCTGTAGCCACTGGAAAGGTTGCACTGTACTCAGATAAGCTACATTTCAGCCCCTTTGTGTGCTGTAGTTGCTGTATTCAGAGCTCCCCTGCTTTCATTTATTAGCTGTGGTGTAATGGATGTGTTCTCAGGGGCAACCCTCACAAACCCACAGGAGCAGCAACCGCCTGTTCAGAGTGTGAATGCACTGCTGAAGGTGTTAGTGGAAAAATCAGAAAGTTTTAAACTTGAAAAAAATACAATGATTGTATGAAACAGCTTTGCAGATTTGTGCTGATAAGGCACAGCTTCTTTATTGCAAGCAATATTTCCAGAAAGGATGCAGACAGGACTTTTAAATGAACTGATTTCCCTCCCCACCCCATTCCATCAAAGAACCATTCCCTAATCTCTGTGAAAGCAGTGGGTTTACAGAGTTTAGGATAAAGGATACTTGTTTATTCTGCTGATTTACTGTGTGGCAGAAGTGACTCTCAGCATGATCCAGCCCCTTCCTGAATATCATCACAGCTGCAGTACGTGCTTTACCCACATAATCTCTCTGGGTCTTGGGCATCGTTGTGGTTCAGCTGGCACTCAGCCATGCTCACACAGAGAATGTAGGCAGAGAAATCAGAATGTTCCTTGTAAACAATGAATTATAATGGTTTGGGGTGGGTGCTGACCTTGTGATTTCTGTCTGCTGTCATGAATGTCAAGGTGAGGAAATACATTTACACAGTAGTGAATGGATTTGTAATTTGGATAGAAATTAAACTTGAGAATTATTTGGGAAAGGAGAGATGGTGCTTACCCCATTTACATCCATTACTTGGGAGAGGTCACTGGGGAAGCTCTAACATAAAGAAGAACTCAGATCAGATTTGGGTTTGCTTTGCAAGTTCTACAATGTCAGATAACATAAACATGTTTAGGCATAACAAATTGCTTTTATGGTGCAGGCAGCCTTTTGTCCACATTCTCTTTGAACAACTTCTGAATTTTCTAAGAATATTTAATAGACTACTAGGTTTTGTTGAATTGGTATTTTAATAATTTAAATTGATTAGTGCTTAACATCAGCTTGTTGAAGTTGTTGCTGTAGAGGAATTCTTGTTCACCTTAGGCAAGGAGAAGGAATATAGGTTTTGGACCCAGCCCAAACCCATCAACTATTAATAGCTCAGATACAGACATTGGTATCTAAAACATATCTTGAAGTAAGAAAGCAGGCTTAAAAGTTTTTAGATGAAGCAAAGAGACAAAAAAATCTTTCTCAGGTCCTTTGTCATGCTTTTAGTCCATTGAGGCTTTTTAACCAAAACAGCTTCTATATTCTGTTAAGCTTCAGATTAAAATAACCCTGAAGCAAAAGCATTATAAGGAGAAGATGTCCCTTTGTTAAAGACAGTTCCTGCTGAGGAGCAGTCTGGCTCTCTTCCTGCAGTAACTTCTGTGGGCACACAGAAATGGAAGCATTCCCTCGAGTTTGAATGGGGTGGAAGAAAGCACAGCAGGAAGACAGCAGCATTCACCTTCCCACCCTCACCAGCCCCTCACTCTCCACATCCTTACCCGCCCCCACAGATGGAAGCTCTCTCAGGGCTCATTTAACTGAGCAGATAAGAGGGTTGATTCTCACTGATGGAGCCAAAACCTGTTTTTTGTAGGATTTTCATTCCCAGCCTCCTACCTTTACTGTAATATTTTCTTTTCAGAGTTGTAGGTGTTATTGAGAAGCTTCTTTTTGTCTGTGCTGGGTCAGGGACTGTGGAAGTACCTGCATGGATGCAGAAACCTCCCTTGTGCCTGAAATATCCCTGTTGCACAGGCACATTGTGCAGCCTCTCCTCTGGGTTATGCAGAGAAGGCTGCCCCTGACAGCAGCTGTATCTGTGTGCACTTTTCTTGTTTTCTGGCTGCCTGCTGCTGTGGGCTGTAGCATCACCTCGTTTTGTGGCTTCTCCTATGATGGCTCACACCACAGAATTGTGGAACATCCTGAGCTGCAAGGGACCCATGGGGATCATGGAAGTCCAGCTCCTGGGATCCCTCTCTAGAGGATGCAATTAAGTTGAGCTGCAGGAGGTGGTGTGAGCTTGGGGCCACAGTCTGGGGTGTAATAGGAGGGAGAGGGGATATCCTGGCAGGAAGTGTAAAGAAGTGAGGTAGGAAAAAGAGAAGCAGGCAGCAAAGGTCTCCTCTTTGCCTTTTTTGCACATTTACACAGAGCTGGGGGTGAGCACTGCCAGGGATAGTGTAACATGCTGCAGCCAGTGATACCCAAGCAAAGAAAGCTGGGGAACCTCTCTATGAGCTTTTTCGACTTTGTAGAAGAATTTCAATTCTGTTTCTGGCTGAACAAACTCAGTTCTGTATTTCCCATCTCCTTGAGGAGAGTCAATTACAGACTGTTCTGGGGAAAAAAAAAATCACACTACACTCTTCATGATGTGGCTGTTCCATTTTTCAGAAAACACTGTAAGCTTTCTTAGACCACAGAGAAAAGGAGAATGACATGTACAGCCTATTTGTTAGACATTCCATGATAGAAAAGAGATAAAAATTTTGGTCCCTGCTTCACATAGTGTCACTGCATTTCCAGGTACCTTAAAATAGATTAAAAAACAAATCTTCAGGATGAGTCAGTTATTTCTAGTCAAGATAATTGATCTTGAAATTCTGAAGCCAATAGTTTACAGGGTTAATTGTTGATGTGTCAAGAGCTGCTGAGATTTCTTTTCATGCTGATATCTTGTGCTTGTCTTTAAGTCAGAAACACTTTAAGAGATATGGGGCTAGGGCAAAGGCACAAGAATTCTTTGAGAAATGTTTTCTGAGGAACTTCCTAAGGCTCAGAACTAACAGTGCTTTGTTAGTTTTGCAGTATTTTTTTATTTTTGTAATACTTTCTGTAATACTTTTTTTTCTGTTTTCCTTCCAAAAAGATTATTTTCACTTTTTTTTTTTCCTTTGGTTTGGATTATTTCCTCCCATAGAAATATTTAGCTGTGCTTGGCAGTGTATGAGCCTAACTTAGAAACTCTTTTAAGATGCATGACTTTTTCTACTGCCTTATGTCAGAAGCTTGGGAGGATTAGGGTTTCACCTCATCAAATTGCAGATTTCTACAGTATCTAGATCTGTGCTAGTTTTCTAGACCCTACTTATCATCAGGGGAGAGAAATGTCAGTATAAGAAGTTATTTGACTCATTCTAAGTGACAGAAACTGGATCAGAGGAGCCACTGCCTGGAATTAAATGCTTCTCTGTACTGAGTGTGAATATTCCATGTCCATGTAGACCTGCATCAGGGTGCACTCCATTGCCAAATATCTGTGCTTCCAGTCAGGGGTAAGGGGAGAGGGCATAATTACCAGTTTAACAAGAACCTCAGGAGCACATGCCAGCCTTCATCAGGAAAGGCAACAGCTCCCCAGGTACAGGAACTCATCAGAAACCGGGAGCCAGGAGGGGCTGCCTCTTGCAGAGTAAAATGCTGTTAATCATCAGTTCTCTGGGCAGCCTCTTTGCTGTGTCCAGAGGAGCCCAGGAGGCCCCTAACTCTTATCTGCCTGTGTCTGTGTGAGACAACAACTCTCTGAGTTTCTGCACATGTTCCTCTCCTCCTCAAAATGTAGTGCTCCTGGAAAAGTTTAATACTTTTTGTTTGTTTTCTTTTAAAGTACGTGTCCAGTGCCTCTCTACTTGGTATGTGTTGAACAAAGTGGAGGTCTGCAAGAGCTGGAGGTGTTTTAGGTCCTGATCTGACTTAAAGTCCTGCTGTGCTCTCAAGTGCAGACTGTGGTTTGGTTGTAAAAGGTTGAGATCCTTCTGTGTCTAGGCTGAGGACATACAGAGAGCGTGTTTGAGGTTCTTTGGACATCTCAACAGCCTTGCACTGCACATCCTGAGCAAGATTTAAAAAGCCATCATGTTGGCTGGTACCATGCAAAGGTATTAATTAGGATCCCAAAACCCAAGGGGCTGTAACAGCACTCTGACTAATAAAATTCTCCATTTCCAATAGGATTTGTCATTCTGTTTCCAGTTGCAGACCCTGCAGCAGTCAGTGCCAGCACAGCTGTGTGTGACCTTCCCACAGTAAGTGGCAAAGGGGAACAGGGCACAACAACTTCCAGGAGCATTCAAATATTGCTTCCAGAGCTTCAGAAAGCACAGAATGTTATGTAACCAGCCATCCAGTGTTTCCAGGTTGAAGAGTTGTGGCCAAAGTGCTGATTGTGAGAACGATCCAAGAAAATTCCAAACAGGAAAGGAAGATGTACCACAGCATAAATAGAGAATAGGGTGAATGGTAGAGTAGCCTAAAAATCTGCACTCACACAGGGAAAGAGAGAAATGGAATCTTACTGAGTGGCAAATTTAAATGTATATCAAGAGGAGAAAAAAAAAAAAAAAAAAAAAAAAAAAAAAAAAGAAAAAAACCCCCCCTAAAAAAAAAAAAAAAAGAATGGACTAAAGCCTCCCTAGAGACACATACTATAAATCATAGAGTCCTTTTGATAGCATCAGTTCAATAAGTACAACAACAAAGAAGATTATTTTTTAATAACTTGGCATCCAACTAGACCAGTACCTTGTAAAATCAAGAGAACGACTGACAGACACAACTATCTAGAGCTGCTTTTTAATAATGCAAGTTTAAATTATAAATCATTTCATGGTCTTTGCCCAGAGAAATCCCATGTCACAGGCCTCACTGAGAGTAGCCTGTGGCTCAACAACTATGCTGCCAACACAGCTGCTCAGATAGAAGGTTTCCCTTTCTTTGTGTGTGCAATTTCCCCATCATTTATTCCTCTGTCAGTTTAGTTGTTTGGAGACCTGATTCTAGATCAGATAGCCTTCATGGAAAAATACAGAGAAGGGGTGCTATTACTGCATGGAAGGAAATCATGGGAGCTTCTTAGGAGGAATTACTCTCCTTCTTTAGGATCCCTTTAAAAGTTTGTCAGATTGCTTTTGGGCATTATCTGTGTCTTTTGAGGAAAGTAAACATGTGTAAAAGCAGAATTAACCTTATACATTGTTAAAGTCAGGACAGTCACAACCTCTGAGCTTGACAATACTGAGCTGATAATTTCTCCATCCACCCCACGTCCCATTGCCAAAGGACACTGGGATTGTTTGTGCCCTTCATGCATTCTGGATAAACAGGACTTTCTCTCAGCCCTCTGTGGATATTCTTCACTTATTTACTGTCCCTGCCAACACTACCCATAGAGGAACCTCCTGCATCCTCTCTTCTTTCAGAAGACCAGCTTCTGAGGAGCTCACATTTACCCTTCTTCCTTTTGCCGTCTGAGATGCTCAGTATGGAAAAGGAAGACATGCAGAGGCAGTCCTTCCTGCAAGCCTGCTGCATGATTTGAGGAAAGCAGGGATGGGAGAGCATTTCCTTGTGCACCATTGCTGGGAAGACAGCAGCATCTGTCAGCTGTGATATGCTTGAACAAGGACATATGATTCTTCCTTGGCACATGACTACCAGATGAAGACTTGACAGTGAAAACAGCTGACAATAGGACAAGGCAGATAATAAATTAGCAATTTTACACATCTCAAGCATTAACAAATCTGTAGGATATCATAAAGCATGAGTGATACCTTAAAAATAATACTTTGGGGGATTTTTTTGTTTGGTTTGCGGGTTTTTTTGGTTTTTGTTTCTCTTTGCTATTTATTTCTGTGTTGTTAGTTTGCACAAAAATTGTGTTTTGCTCTTGTTCTCAAAAATGTGTAGGCTGGAAATTTCTTTTAAAGAGAAAGGAAGATAGCTGACATATTCATTCATTCTGATGATGCTGGCATTGAGGATTACTTGGAGGAACAAAAACAAAACCAACCAAAAGGAAAAGAACTATCAGGACTCCATAAGACAACCAAGTTCCCAAGATTGTCAGTCTTGTGTGAGTTCCCTCAGTTTATGTTTCTGGAACCTTTTTCTGTCTTAGTAAAATTGTTGCCCAGCAGTAAAAGAAGAATGACATTTTTTTGGTTAGCAAGTGTTTGAAAAAATAGCATGTCACTAACAAAATCTTTCTTGCCACTCTCAGCTAGTCCCTTTTTTCTTGCTCTACTTAATGAGCTTGAGACTTACATAAGTATGTAGTCAGCTGCCTTTCATAAGATGGGGATGCCATGATGAGTAGTAGCACATTTTCTGCAATGACAATCTTTGATCCAAATTTCACTGTGCTTCTGAGATTAAATGGTCTATTTTCTGTCCTTAGTTGAGGACTGCAGTAGTTTGATTTCATAAGTGTTGGTTTATCCAGCACTATTTAAACACTCTTTGTGCATGTCTGTGTGAAAATGAGAATATTGTGTTATGCAACTAAAGGGTTTAAAGAAACTTAAAAACAAGAAACATATTGAATATACAAAATTCATGGGTTTTTTCTCCTGAGGGTGTCTTCAGCATTTCTGTTTCTATAAAATATAATCCCCCTAGAAAACCCAAAAAAAATGAAACGCCACTTTGGAAATTTAGAGCTGTTGCCTGACCTGTATAGGGAAAAAAAAAAAAAAAAAGATATAGTGAGGTGCTGTATTCCCTCAGCCAGCACATGTTTCTGAGATGTTTCTAGTGGGTAATAGTTTGTTAGTGGGATGATGTATGTTCCCTTGTGGAGGCAACAGTGTGCTGTCATTTCTGCAGTTTGTCCAGAGAATTTTTGCCAACCATACTATTTTTCTGAACAGAGCATAACTACCCATTGCAGTCTGACAGGGCAGGATGTGCTGATACAAATCACAGTGTGCTTCCTGAGCTCCGATGAATCTCATAAAAGGAGAGGATAGTCTGCTGTAATTAAATTGTGGAGCAGTCTCTATAGAAAAACATACTTCCCTTAAGGTATAATGTGCTTTTAATAAAAAGGATAGATCTCAATGCATCCCATTCCCTCCCAGCTGCCTGGCACTGTTTAGGTATTCAGGATGTTAAATCAAACCCAGCAACAGCAAAACTGGAAGTCTGAGATGCCGTATTTCTTTTTGATGAGGAACTAATTGTATCATAGCACTGACATGCTGAAAAAATGTTGCTGAAAGATCAAGTTCCAACATCAGTAAGCACTTTTTGAAGTCACAGACTTTCACCTGGGAGAAGACAACCTGTTTGTGATCAGCCTGTTATGTTAGGTAGTGATTTTCGAAATTGCAGCCAGAAATCTATTGAGATAACAATTGGATTTTTTCAGGTCTGATTGCTTTACTTATTCATTTTTAATTTTAATGTGCAATCTACAGAATCATTAAAGACAACTGATATAAAATAGCTCTTATAAAGCAACCTGGCTAATTAAAAGCTGTAAAAAGCCTACAAACAGCCCAGACAATATCTATCACCATCAGAGGCCTTAATTTCATGAAAAATAAGCCCTCCAGTGAAATTCCAGTGGTGGCTGGCTAAGTGGACCCTTTAATTTACTTGTCTCCTTTGAGAGTTTTAATAATGAATGCCACTCCAGCACCTGGAAATGTTCATTTGTGCACATGTGGCTGCACACACACACATACACACTTGAAAAATCTCCACACAAGGAAAGACCTGGCCTTTTCCACCTGGAAGCAACACATGGAATTATGCACTTGAACGTGGCCCTTCTTTCTTGTATAGAGGCCAAAACTAAAGTCATGTGTGCAGCTGGAAAGGAATTTTCCATTTGACTCTTTGGTAGGTTGGTTTTTTGTTTTTATTCTTTCCCAGCAGGGCAGAGTGAAAGGCTGATTCACTCTTATCTATCTTGTCTGAAATGTAAACTGCATCAGGATGCTTTACTCTGGCTTCCTACGAGGTCATGTTTAAGGAACAGCACTGACTCATCTTCAGGTGGCTGCCCAAAGTGCCAATTCATTATAAAATCACAAACCTGAGGGCAGGATGGAGGCTGCCTATTTCCAGTTTTGTAGCCATTTTCTCTGCCTTTCTCATGGATTGTACATTCTGAGCATTACCAGTAGGAATAGGAAGGCGGACAGTTAAGAAGGAAGAACAACTCTGCAGATCTCTCTACATGCTCCTTTATCATTCTACAGTGTCTGAGCAATTCCTATTCTCTACCACAGTTAACTTCACAAAGCTTTAGTGTGGAACATCCTTGTTACCTGCATTTCACTGGCTGGAGCTGAGAACCAGGCAGTGTCTACGTGCAGATGGACAGATTTTTGTTAGGGCCACCTTTTATGCAGAAATGTCAGGTTTAGAGCTCTTCTATGGGAAATTTAGTCTGAAAAGACTGATTTTTCACCAATCTAGCTCTCCTGGGAGTGCCACAAAGGCAGCACTTGGGTAGCTGGGCTGAGACAGGAGCATGGACTTTGTTCTCCTGTGGCAGGGGACACAGGATGCACCACAGAGTGAAACATTCAGGATTCTAGGGAAAGATATTGAGAAAACAGTGAGCTGACATTACAACCTGGTGAGGACTGGTCTCTCTCAGAAGTCTGTTTGAGGGTGTGCTCTCTGCCCAGGGGACTGCCTCAGAATTTCTCAAATTGAGCATCACTGGGTGAAATGTATGAACTGGTCCAATTGCAGTGCTGAGTAGCAGGGATAGCTCTGCTTTAACCTATTTTAAATGAGATTAAAAATAGGCTGACCAAAATCAGAACTGAATTGGGGGTGTGTTATGATGGACTGCCTTTAGCTTAGTTTCCTGACAGGGTTCCTTGAGGCAAAGGTTGAAGAAGTGGGTGCTTTTACTTCATCACTGCTGTTGGTTTGTTTTTTGTGGTTTTAAACAGGAATTCACATAGCCTTAAAGACAGAGCTGTAGTGCCAATCAGCAAAGATCAAAAATACCTCAAACAGCAAAAGGACAAACCAAATTAGATACTGAGCCAAATGCAGTGCAATTCATTCTGAGCAATGGTTTGTGAATGTTCATCCTGGCTTTGCCCTTTCTGTCCCTGTTTTTCCAGCTGACTGTAAGGACTGTGCTCCAGCACTTCAGGGCCAGAGGGCCACTGAGCAATGCACTATTTATGCTCTGTTATGCAAGGGACATTGTTCCATCAGGACTTGTGATCAAAAAACCAATTTTTTTTTTTTTTTTTTTTTGGGGGGGAAAGGCTGAGAGACCAGCTGTTGATGATCGATAAGCATAATTGTTTTGGGGGATTATTATCTACTTTACACCATCACCAGAAGCACAGTATATGTCTGTTACCAAGATGCTGTCTCTTAGCAGACAGAAAAAGCTGTATTTCAATAAAGAAATATTGAGCTCAGTCTCATCCTGCTTCTCCAAATACACTCATAGGCTAGCCACAATATGCTGTGCATTTGATTAGTTGTTTTCAATCTGCTTAATTTATTATGGATTTTATTTTCTTTAATTGTGTGGGGACCTAACTTTGCAGATATGCTGATATGAATTTATAAACCTTGAGGATTAAATCCCTACTGATGCTGAGTCTCTGAAGTTGCAGCAGCTTTATTCTTCTCCTGTATTGTTGTGCACTGATCCCCTGTGCTGCTAAACCACTTCCAAAGCTCATTGCAGCCATGTCTGTGTTTTAATTGTAGGTGAAATGATCCTTGCCTGCAGTTTGTTAAACACTTTGACATGCCTTTGATTTAAAGGTGTTATGAAAATGTAAGATTGTTATGTGGCTTTAGATTCCCAAACATCTCTTATAAGTATTTGAATATTGATAAACTCGTGGCTTGAAAATGCTGCGATTGCAACTTGAGAAATTTCTTCTGTTCCAGTTTGTTTAAGTAAAGCTTGTTTAACATTAAATATTTAGCAAATTTCTTTCTTCAGATCAGCATACTCATTAATAACTTAAAATATAAACTATCATACATTAAGGATGCAAATCAGACTTTTTATTCAAACTGGATCCTCAGTCTCCTACACATAGTTATGATAAATAGCACCTTCTGCAGTGAGTCACACCTTCTGCCAGAAATTACCCCCTGAGCAAGAAGCAAGACAGAACAAGGCAGCAATCTGGCTGTATCTATGGCCAGTGCTGTCTGCCTGTCACAACACACCTTTAAACTTTTGGCCTCTGCTTCCCAGTTACCAGGCTCTGGGAATGTCCTATATTTAACTCACTTCAGAGTGTCTTTACATGGGGACAGTAATATAATTTTTTTTTATTGTGGGGTTTTTTTTTGGCAGCTTTATCTGTGGCATGCTCACAAAATTATTGCTACAAAAAGCAATGATATTTGAATGTTATTAATGAGTATGCTGTCTATTCTGGGAATACTGGAAGCTGAGGACCAGCCAGGCTGCTTCAAACTATAGTTTTGTGAGAGGAAGAGACAGTGGAATATGTGGAAGTCTGGGGGAAGAGGATTTCATGGTGCTGGCAGAGAGCCTATGGGTACATATAAGGAAAACTGACTGTCTTAGTCACTGGCACAGCAAGAGACCCTTGGGCATTCAGAGAAGATGCACCAGCCTCACATGGAAATTGGAAGGGTCACGGTGAAATAAAATCAAAAACAAACTACATAGAGTTTTTTCCTGAGTGAAGCATTTGTAATAGGTTTTTGAAAAGGGTTCTCAAAGGATTGTGAAGGCTTGGTAAAGACTACAGGAGCTATTCAACCCTTGGGGGACTTAGATATTGATGAAAATAGGGATAGACACTGAATGGTGTTGACTTTGAAATAAGCTACTATTTCATATAAACAAATTAGATCCTGGAAATAGTAAGTAATTCCATCCAAGCCTATTAAATAAAAATTGATTGATCTTTTTGGGGAAAAAGGCATTTCAAATACACATTTAATACAACCTGCCAATTCAACTTGTTTTGGCAAGGAGGAAAACTGAGGCAACACTTTATTCCAGCTCTAAAATGAGCAAGCTCCTGGCTGAGAGCATTTGTTGTTTGTCTTACTAAGCCCTATCAAAATGCTGAGTTTTCTAATTACATCACTTCGGGATTTAACAAATATGCTGCTCTTCTGCCTTCAGCACAGCTTCTCCTCTCCTATGCACTGCCAACAGGCCAATGGTGAACACTCAACAGTTTCTTACATTGTGTGATTTAAAAAGAAAATAAGTAGTTTCACACTGACACCTTTTTTGTTAACATGAAACAATTATTCTTAAGGATTTTTAGCAAGAATTACCTTAAAAGACTGGAATTACTTGAATATGTGATTATTTCATTCTGAAAATGATGTGGTTTTAATATTTGTTTTGGTTGACGCCCTGCTCTTTCACAGAATCCTCATTTGCAGAAAATAATTTCATCAGCTTTAGGCAATTCTGCATCATATTCCCATTATACATTGTGTTTAAGTTTGTATGGCCCAGGCTATAAGACTAGCTGACAGAGGAAGACTCATACAAGGAAGGAAAATATTAGAAGGACATGGGCTGTATTAGATTCTACCCAGGATTTTAATTCAGATGTATTTTCTGGTCATTGGCAGTCTTAGTTTGACTCTGGCATGATAATGGAAAATGGCATCCTCTAAATTCTGAAAACTCTACAGTCTGCAACGTGGTGACTTGATTTATATCTGAGCTCTTTGTTTTAAGCTATGTGGGTCTCATCTGGTTATCTTCTTTGTCCTAGGTTTCATACAAGTGTTATTTATTAAAACAGAAAGGATTTGAGCATTGCCCTTCAGCTTTCAGAGCATTTGGCTAAATGGCTATCACACTACAGGTTGCCTTTTCTTTCAAGCTATTTGTATTGCATCTGAGTATAGAAATTGTTTAGTGCACTACAGCCGTGTGAAAACTGTTGTTTTCCTTAATTCTTTATTTTCCTTTCATCCTAACTGATTACCACCTCTGTCAGAATTTATCAGCACTGCTCTGTGCACTGGACTGTGTGACCTAAATTTTATGACCTTGCGTCCAAATCTAATTCTCTGGTACAAACTCATATTTCTTTGTTGATCTTTTAAAGACATTTTCCTCATTAGCATGGCAGGAAAGCATGTGGAAGCCAAGCGAAACAATATGCAATTTTGCATTGCACTCAAATACCTTGCTGCAGTGCACTCAACTAACCTTCTATTAAAATTGCATTTTTCCCCCATATCCTTTCTTTCTCTTTTGCCAACTGTCAGTGCTAAGGAGTTATTCATTTTGTTCATCTTTGATTATTCCTGTTGTCCACCAGCCTTCAATTTGTCCATTTTTCAGTGGCTACTCAAGTAAGCACAGTGCCATCAAAGCCTTTCCAGCACTTGAAAAAATCCCAGCAACTGTGTTTCTACTGCAAGGGTATCTTTATTTAAAATTACAATATTAACAAGAAATTATATACAGTAACAAAATAAATCTAACTCTCAGTTGTACAGAAATCTGATAAGTGATTGTAAGTGGCAGCTCATTTTTTTTCCCCCACAAGAATTCTACAAGAATTTAGATTATTTTAATAAATATGAAACTAAGGACCTCTCCCAGGCATTTATATATCCATTCTTAGGCAAAAAATGTTTTTGTATGTAGCTGTCAATGCAATTTTATTTGGCCATGTCACATCCTGATAGACACACAAATGCTTATGGGTCACTTGCAAAGCTGTGTAACAAATATCCCTCCAGAAATAGCCAGGAACATCAGCTGAAAAACTTAAGGTAAAATGCAAAATGTTCTTTAACGTCACAGTATCTCCTAAACCACATCCAGTCATGAAAAATAGGGTTTGTCCTTCAATTTATGTAGAAAAATCACCCCAGTAAAATTTGGAAATAAACCAAAAAAGAGTGAAGGGCCTCTAAAGGATTTTACTGTGATGCATGGTGTAAACTCAGACTGATAGGATTTCATTTTTACTTCTTGGAGAATTTGCTGGTGGTATTTAAATCTGATGTCAGTGTCACACCACCTTCCAAACCAGTGAATTGGGAAAAAAATGTTGCTTCCCAACCTTGTGTTCATCTCTAAGGTATTGTCTGGCTCTGGAAAACAGCATGTAAGTGTTATGATCCAAGTTTTTTTCCTGCTCAGTATGGCACAATTTACAGGAACAAAACACAGGGGTTTATTAATTTGAGGGTTTATGCCCTCATTCATATATGGAGACCACTTTGCTTGTTCTGTGGTACATACAGAGTATATATTGAGTAACTGGAAAAATTATTAGTATTAGAGCTATCTGGGGAGAGGAACACATTGATGGTGAAAATACTTGCTATTTAGACATTTCCATGCTTTTGTTACAAAGAATTGGCAGATCCTGAGGCTCTCTACAAGGTAATGTGGTAGTTTTCTAGACAGTGCAAGTTAGAAAGTTAGTGAAGCCTAAAGCACAGCCCCCTTTTTCCCCTTTTGTTTGCTGCCATTAAAATCTGTGCAGCTTTACGAGCTTCAGATAAACTTTTCACTGTTCACAGTTTATTCAGGAGATGATAATGCACTTGATTATATGTAACCTCCTGTTAAATTCATTGACTCTTGCAGAGTTAAGGAGGATTGATTTGTATGTGTGCTGAACTGGGTACCTTTGTTTTGTGTTTTAGTCATTTTCACTAAGTTCCATATCCCAAGGTTTCCTGCTGTCACTCAGAAGTGACAAAAGCTCCTGCCTTGTTCTTTGTCAAAAGTGGCCTGTGAGGCTCCAGCTTCCATCATCTCTCTCTCATCTAGAAATGACCCTCCAGTATCTTGCCAACAACAGCATCCCAGGCAAGCTGCATAACCCTGCAGTGGTCAAATGAAAATACTGATTTTGTTTTTACACACTGGGTTTTTAATTCTAAGATCCACAGCATCTTTTCAGTCTCAAGAATGCAAATACCTCTGTTTTGAAATAATTGCCTACAGAAGCCTTCAAAGCATAAATAATAACGAGACAATGTGCAGTGTTTGCTATGGCAACATGAGTTCAAAAGCCAGCAGTGCAGTAATGATGCCTCTGAAAAGAAAAATGTGGAATTGCTCTGGAAGGCAAGTGTCTCAGCACTGCTTAGAAGTTGATCCAGACCTCCCCCAGGTCCCACAGCTCCACCTTAAACTAGGTTATTTGTATGTGAGTTGCTTCTTGCCTAATTCAAAATGTCTGAAATATTGTTAAAGACTATAAATGAACTTTGTTTGGTTTTTTCCTGGTGTGAGAGCCAAAAGTATGCACTGCATGCTTTGGAACACAGCAGGAAGGGCAGATTTTAGGATGCAGTGGATACTGTGATATAGTATTGGAGGACTACACATAGTGAGAAGAACAAAAGCAGCACAGTTTTATCCACAATAATAATAAAATAATAAAATGTAGGTAACTGTCCCTGGAGTAAAATATTTAAAACAACTCAGTTTTGTTTTGGTGGAAATTGGTTGGTTGACTTCAAGAACCTAGAATTGAATTGATTTGTGTTCAGCTTGGACAAGCAGGGTGCCAGAACTTAGGGCTGAACTGTGAAGTTGATCACAAAGAAGACAAACCCTTGGTTTTATTTTCTTCTCTGTTCAGTTGTGGAAAGAAAACATTTAGATGCTGCTATATAAAATTCAGTCCGAGTGTTGCATTCCCAAGAGGAACCATTTGCAAATGTTTTATGAGCCTGGATAGAAATCAAAGGCCAAAAGCACATCAGAAACTTCTGATGTATTTTTCATAACTTCTAGGGCCACGGTGTCTTGAGTGACAATAAAAATCATTTCAAATACAGCTAACATCAGACCAGGACTTTGTGCTACAAGAGAGAGAGTTGAACAAGTCAGATTGTTCTGATAGCTGAATGATCACAACCTCACTCGTGTTGACTAGCGTGGCATTTCAGCAAGATTTGAAAAATTATTGTCAGAACCCATCTGCTTCCACAGATAGTGTGGTTCACGTGTTGACTGCAATTAAAGAAGCAGAGCTGTCCTCTCCTATTAGATGCTTTACATACTCTCAGCTCAGTCACTGAAAAAGGCCTAAATGTGCACCAGGTGAACAGTGTTTGCATCATTTCTCCAAAGCATCCACACAGCAAGAACTGCTGGAAAATAAACAAAGCAGCTCCTGCTGGCTCTTTAGCAATGTAAATTAATAACAGATGTTCTAACAGAGTTATGACATGTTATCTGGATGGTGAGAGCAACAATCAGCCATTAGTGCTGTCAAAACAGATCTGGAGAAATGGATAAAAACCCGTGACTTCTTTGAAGGTGATTTGACAGGAGTTGCAAGTGTCACCTAGATCCTAGAGCCCATCATCACAGTTCTTTGTGACAAAGGAATGCCCAAAGTTCCAGGGATATTATGGAATGATATTTAAGTCACTGAAAGTCACCAGCCCTGGACTGGCAGCTCATTGATAACAGCAGTGAATACTTGAGAGTGGCTAAACAGCTATATACTGTGAGCTTTAATTGTTTTGTTTCTCTGGGGACACACAAGTGGAGGGCGGTGGTGGGAAGGAAAAGATGTTCATTTCTTGCAGGGAGCTGTGTGTTCAATTCCAGATGCAAGATCTGTTCCCATGAGGAAGCCCAGAAAATTAAGATTTATGGTGGATTCTGTAATTCTGGGTCTATAATATGGCAGGGACAGAGAGACACACAGGTAGGGGGTAACAGCACTTCTGATAAATTTTTAGAAGGCAAATCCTTGCAATTTACCCCCCACCTGTGAAGTCCTCAAGCGCAAGGATTTGAAAATGTGTGCTCGAGAAGATATTAGTGGGTGTTCTGTTATAAATCAGAAGGGTATTAAATATGCTGGTGTATGAGATTACCAGCTGAAAATTGAAGACAGTAAAATGTGATTCCCCCATGTGGTTGAAGCTGTGCAAAACTAGGTATTCATTACTGTCAGCACTAGCAGAGGAATACCTTACAATACCCAGCAATTTTAAATGGTTAGTGAAAGAATCTGCTCAGCTGCTTGTGATATTATCAGTGTTCAGAAGTCTGCCCCTCTGGGGAGGATGTCAATCAACTCATTATCATTAAAAAAAGAAGTAGAGAGAAAAGTTTGAAACATGGATTCTGCCACTCTGAATTTACCATGTTTTTGACATTGGCTTTGTTCATTAAAAGCAATTAATCTGGTTTTGCTGGAGCCGATTTAATTTTGAAACTGTTGCAGATATCTTGTTTTCTATAGAGTTTAGGCACATAGTTTATTGCAATACGTGTAATATTTTTGGGGATGCGTTTTTCTATTCCTATTGGCTAATTACCTTAAATAAACTCAAAAACTCACAACAGTGTAAGGAGATAGTGACTGTTTTTAAAATGGGCTATCTGAAGCACAGTTAAGAGGTGTGAGCTTTGCTCAAAAATATCATGGAGAGGAGTAGGCTCATGATTACCAAAAGGAAGAAATCAGAATATGTGGTATACCCAAGAATATGTGTATGTTTCATGAAAGCTTTGTTTGACAAACTTTCAAGAGGAGCTATAAAACTCCAAGATTAGGATACTTCTGAATGTGATAGCTGAGATCAAAGGGAAAATCATGATGTTATATATACAAAAGCACTTCTATCTCTGGAATACATTACTCAGTCATGGTAAGCAACCCACTTTAGATTCCATGATTACTTGAAAAACACTTTGTGGCTCACACGGAGCAGACATAGCACTTGAGATATTCTGTCATTTATATATTGTAGGAAACAAGCTCGGAATTGCATAAAAATCTTGCACATATTACACAGGAAATCAGCTAGGAGGCTTAACAGTAGAGATTGCATTAAGATGTCAAAGGCAGCCCTGTTCAAGGATATTTTAAGGGTTTTAGTTTAAACTTCACAAAATAGAGTTCTGAGATACAGAAGATAATGTGTGTTCTGCTGGGTTAATGACCTTGGTCAGGGACAGAAGGCACAAAGTCTTTAATTTACATCCTCACAACACTTGTTACAACAGCAGATAATAAAAAAAAGTACAGAGAGAGTTCCCATTTGTATCTTTCTCTACATGAAGAAATACTTAGAGAATTAAAAGCAATAAGAATGACTAAAAAAAATAGATTTTTTTTTCCAGTGGCAATTGTAATAGTGAGTGTTTAGTGATTTAAACATGCTAAATAGACATTTTGTAGGACATGGTGGTGTTACTTTTGAAGGCCATGTCTATATAATTACCTGTGCAAGAGGAGAGAATGGGTTAAAAAACCACCTCATTTTGTATAGTCAGTGTTTAGTCAACCAGTCATCTATTATTACCTTTTATAAAGTGCTTTACAAGCTTAAATCACTAAATACTGAACAATCTATATTAATAAAAAAATTGTTTTAACTCCCCATGGGCTTTCTGGATGGTGTTAATATATGTTACCGTGTTGTGTTTTGTTTGATGGTTTGGTGGGTTTTTTTCCCCTTGCAATATTGCAATCTCATAAGCTTGTATGATTATCTTGATCCATTTTACCAGAAGAAGTATTTTTTCACTCATGTCTGATTAGTCATTTATAGAAACATGTTGACAGGTTCTGGTGAATGGAAAGTTCTGTTTGTCACTCCTCTTCTTTTCTGTCTTCTGGGTTCTACCAACAAAGTTCTCTTATGGCTTCACATTTTAGAGGTGAATCCAACTTGTGATGGATTTGGAGCTGCTTAGTGAGAAGGATGTGGTAGATTTGAAGCAAGATCTGGAGCTGTTCAGAAATAATTTATTATTTCAGTGAGGAGAGTAGTACATTTTCTTCTTGATAAGAAAGTGTAACCTCAGCTTCTCTTCATAGGAGGCACTGTAATGGTCCCGACTCTGAAAATCTTTCCTGTGTAGAACCGGCACATCCATTTTCAGTCTGGTGATTTCTTCTCTTGTCCTCAGCACTGAGAGACTTTCTCAGTGGAGCACAGAAATGTCTGCTTTTTTTACTGCATACCCTATCTCTTACTACTTTTTTATTCATAAAATTAGGAGCACTCACTAGTAATTTTAAGACCAAGATCTGCATTAATAATTCCTTGTTTGCATTGTGTGTCGATTTTAACCACAGAGTGGCAAAATGTAAGCTGCTGTTCCCTTAATTTCTATTCCTGGCAGATGTACTAACAGGTGCCCATAATCATGCTACATGTGGCAATTCTTTATTTCTCTTCATTCTTCCCTTAACCTTGATTATTGTTGTCTCTTTCACCATTTGCTGGATCTAGTTTTCTTTCTCCTTGTCTTTTTTTTTCCCCTGTCCTTTTCCATCTTCTCATCCTAAAAATTGTATATTAAAATTCTTTTTCTCCTCTGTTTGCTCTCCTTCAGCACTACCTGACTAGCACTATTTCACATTCCTGTCCAGAAATGTGCCTTCTATATCTTAGTTCAGAGGCAAACAGTGAATCATGCCAGAATCTCTGCCTATAAATCTTTGGTGTATTTGAGTATATCAGTGACATGTCCAGACTTGGCAAATTCTATTCCATTAAGTCCATTAAGGAAAAGTTCACAGAGGAGCAGGAGTTTTCTGCTTGTGTATGCTGTTGTGCTCCAGAAGATCATGTTTCTGTGCTGAATCATGGCCTTAAGAGCAGCGAACTCTTTTTAGACATGGTCAGAGGGTCAAGAAATCTAAGGCAAGTGTCTATGTAATGTTTTTTCTTCACATATACTTTATCTGAATTAGCAGTACTGTACAGCAGGTAGCATAATTCCTGAGACTGCATCTCTAAGCAGTGCATCTGCGGATAGCTATGACTTATTTACTATAAAGGGATGTTTCTATATTGTTTAAATGTCTTGTATATTTCCAAAAAGGTGGCTCTTTTTTTTTTTTTTTTTTAATTTTTAAATCCCTTGGAAACTGCAAAGTAAACTACATGACACAAAACAGCCCATTCTAGTGAAAAAAGTTTTATTTTAGATTTAAAACAACCTTGTGTTTTGGGGGAAAAAAAATTCCTGGAGAGGGAGTTCTCCCCATTAGGGAATGCGTGTTGGGGCTTTATAGCTATTTTCTCATATTGCAATCTGAAGCCAACTATCATGCCTCAAACCATGATTATATGCCTTCATTTTGGCCAGGGGAATGGCATGATCCTTCAGTTTTTAACTCTTTCCCCTGTTTGCAGTGCTGAGGTTGCATAGGCTGCTGAGTTTCAAAAGGTTTTGTATTTACGAGGCTAACCAGAGACAAAGAAGGATTCTTTGGCAGGTACTCTCTAAAAACACCAGTGCTGCTGCAAACTGCACCAGGACTGAAACCCCAGCTCTCTGGATAGTGGGAGTTTATGTAATCAGTGTGTAGCAAGTTTGAAAGCTGCTGGGGTTTGCATGTTACACAGAGAACTTTTCAAAGTCACTGAGCACTGAACGAGCTCAGCTCCCTCAGCTGCCCAGAGCTTTTTTCCATTCACTTGAAGCAGAGCTCAGTCAATACAGAGTGCCTTTGAAAGCATCATCCATTCCAAATTTACCACCTATTTCACAGCTCCAGAATAATATCTCCTTTTCCTTTTCCTTTTTTTTTTTTTCCTTGTAGATTTTGGTGTGTCTTTATCTTCTTTGTTGCCTTATTTAATAAAGATGTTCAGAGTCAGCACCGCGTCTGATGATGACTGGAGTTAGTTTCTTCACACCTGAGGAGTTTCTGGCCTGATTTTTTTTTTTTTTTAACT
>VZRH01000692.1:538243-635341 GCA_013397555.1 Urocynchramus pylzowi | reverse complement strand
TTTTTTTTTTTCTGAGGTGTTTTCTTTGGTTTTCTGTGGAGAACATTCAGTATTTATATATCATTGCTACTCTGTTTTATGTTTGTCTCTGACTTGCTGGGTTTTATTGAACAGCTATCTCTAAAGACATAAGCTCTTTTCAGGTTTGTGCAAAAACCTCAGGTGTTTCAGAATTTAAAATTCAGCAAATTATTTCCATATAACTTTTTTTTATTTTGCATGCACAGAGATACAAAACCTTTTGTGGCAGATTGAGGATAACGAGATCTCATATAAGTGTCTGCATGTAATATGGCAGCAAATTACTTTGATTTATTGCAGTCTAATTGTATAGAAAGCCAATGAATTGATATGTCATACGCTCAAAGTAATACAATTTAACTACAACAATTATGCAGCTAAGTAGAATTAGAACTTGATTGCTAGTCTGTAATAACCTCTCATAACAGAAAAATCTCTTATTTATCCTTTTTTAAGCAATAATAAAAGTTAAGATTATTTCTTCATACTTCAGGGAGGGAAAGCACAAGAGGAAAAAATGAATGGAAGATGGAGATTTGAACTCAAGAAACTTATTTTTAACCAGTGCTGTTTATTTTCTCTGTTTACATGGACAGATAAAATCAAAACAAACAAAACCACAAAAACACTCCCCAAAATAAACCATAAACCCTCAAACCCCCCCAAAAAAATCAAAAAAAAAAAAAAAATCCAAACACAAAATCCCTCCTAACAAAATCCAAAAAAGAAAAATTGGGCTTTTTTTTTCCCAACAGTCTAGTTGACCCCCAAGATGTAACCAAATCCAAAAACCTCAGCTGTAATCTAAATGGATAATTCAGCTTATGGGCCATTTTAATGCAAAGCTGTACTTAATAGATACTGACAGTTCCTCTACTAACAGAATTCTTCAACCTGAAGAATCTAGTGTGTGGTGGTGTGAAAGATGTATTGTGCAAAGCCTGTAATCCTTTTGCTTAAAACTACATGTTATTGTTGTACTTTGCACCTGAGGAAAAAAGGCTGGGAAATACCTGGGACAGATTTTTCCAAGGTATATTGTCAAGTTTCAGCAGCAATCAAGCTTGCTCTTTATTGACAAGTCTGTGTTTTATGTACTGACTTTTAAAAGAAGTGAACCTTGGGAAGAGCACCAAGGCTAAAGCAGGGGACTGATGGACAGGAGCCAGTGAGGATCTTTACCTCACTGGAACATCAAATTCTTTGTGACTTCTGTGACTACACCTCTGAAGCTAATTTCTGATTTGTGGTGTGCCACTGTGTTGAGGCAAAACAGGTTGCAATTATTCACAGCTACTCCACGAAATACTCATTTAACAGTTTTTGAAAGGTGTAGGGTCCCTGCTGATGTGTCACACACATCCTACAGCATCAATTTTTAGGCTGGCTCTGTGATCTGTGCAGTCCCTCTGCAGGCCTTGATGCTGCAGGATCAAGGGGAGAAAGGGCTGGGTGTGATGCAGTGGAATGCAGTGTCCTTGATTACACATCTTCTGTTGCAAAGCAATGTGTTTCACCCTCTACCTCGGGGAGGATGACAGGGAGGAAGGTTTTTCTTGAGGCAGTGGAACAGAGAGGCACCCAGGTTATTGCAGGTCACAACCCACAAATGCAAGGGTCCAGCATCTTTCTCAATATCAGTAAAATGAACACAAGAGGTGCCTTTTGCCAACAGATTCCCACTGAGCCAGTGGAGTAGGAAGGAAGCAATTAACTGACATGTACTGCCAGTAATAGCTGCTCTAGGCAGTACATTAAGCAGTGCATTAATTGATGTATTAATTGATTTATAAACACCAGCTTCCTGATTAGCTTGATTATTGCTATTGTACTGGGATGAAGAGGATGGTGGGGATCTCAGTAAGCTTTAGTGGCAGTGTAATTAAACATTTCTTTTGTTACACACTCTGTGACATTCACTAGAACAGCCCAGGAATGATGTGTTTTTCTCTGCTCGAGTAATGCACTGGATTCATTTCAGCAAACTTTAAAATGTTCACAATTGCATAAGGGTTTTCTGAACTGTGACTTATGTAAAACAAGAAGATATTTTAGGGAAATGAACAGTGAAAAGAGGCAGGAGTCTGGGAGGCAAACAAGGGCTAAGAACCAGATATTTAACTGTAATAAAATGTGCAAGGAAGGTTGTTCTGCTCACTGTCACACCTGAACTTTAGAACATCCTGATGAGGGGCTTTCCAGATCCCTTTTTTGAGATGAGCATCAAGTTTCAGCTGGTCACAAGGAAGTAAATTATGGCTTTGTGAAGATAAATTCTGCTTTTTGCTTTTTCACAGTGCAGGTGCTGCCCTTCTGGGTATTTCCACTGGCAGCAGACAAAGGGAAAACCAAAAGAAACTGATATCCCTGATCAATCCCTTCTCTGATGCTGGGCTCAGGGACAACTGCAAGAGTGTAAATTGCACCTTTCAAAGGCCTCAGGAGAGTGTATGTGTGAGACAACACAGCTATATATTTCTTCTCAGTAGAGGTTGTACCTCAAAGTTTGGGCTAAATTTCTTCTCTTTCTCTGCAGCTCCTTTGCTCACCTTCCCTCTGCAGCCTCTTCCTCACTATCTGTCTCTGCAGCCTGCTCCTCTCTTCCCAGTGGATCAGCAGGAGCTGTGAGTCACTCCACATCTCATACTAAACTCAGAACAATATTTAATCCCTTGACATCCCCCTCAAGTTGTTAATGGACTCTGTTCCTTCTCCTTTTGCCCTCTCATCACGGCAGGGGCAGAGAAGCATCTCTGGGGTCTGCCAACACTTTGCTCAGGCCGTTGATTGGGCATTGCCTCGGTGTCAGCAGCAGGCATTAGCACAGAATCCTGAGTGTAGGGAGCATCCTATTCCAGCTTTGAAGGGTTGCAGTGCTGCAGCTTACAACACAGATGCTGCCCAGTGTGTAGATGGGGTGTCATGGAATCACTGGTAAGTGGGTGACTAGGGAAATCAGAAAAAAAAATGTATATGTACATCTCTCTGCCCCCCATACCACTTCAAACATCCCATTGATTGTTTTTGAGGTGAAAGGGTTTGTCATTGCCTGAAACACAACAATGAAAAGAAGCTGCAGTGGAAACAGAATAACAACACTCACATAAAAAAGTCTTTATTCCAAGATTTTTCTCTGCTTATCTTTTCAATTAGATGTCCTACACTAATTTTCAGCAGTTCACGATGTGGGTGAGCTTCATGGAAATGAGGTTCCAGTGATCATGCTCTGTATTTTTATGAGCCAGGTGTACTGCCTGTACCAGGGAGGTTTCATTCTCATAGGCATTGACATATTCCTCCCCCATGGACAAATGCTTGAGGGCAGCTTAGTGTGCAGGGCATGAAACTGCTGCAGCTGGACTTAATCTTCCCAAGTTTCCAGATTGTATTAATACTTGGGCAGTGTAGGAAACTACCAAGTCTAATTTTGGGAAATGCTGCAGATATTTGTAATTGAGGTACAGAAATGGTGAAAATAATATCTTACAGAAATGGTGAAAATAATGAAGAGAGTGGAAAGCAACTTGGAGAAAAAATCCCATTCATTTCAGTGGAATTTGTGTTGCTGAAATCTCTTAGAAATTCTTGAAAATCCATCTCTAGCTTAACTAAAAATATTGAAAGACGAATCATTAGATGTGTTTCTATGTAAAATAACTCTGCAGAGTCTACCTTTTCACATTTATTGCAACTGACAATGAGTTGCTTGGGTCGTTGGCACTGTCTGAATAATTTGGGGCAAGAAGCAGAATAACTTCAGTAATGTTTATTTTTCATTTACTTTCATAGGATCTGTCCCCATGGGACTGTAAATGATGTAAGAGTCTGTTTCTTCTGTTACAGCAACACCATTAGAAGTCTACTGGTGGAAGAAGGGTCCTGAGTACAGAGGGAATGTGGTTAGAAAGCAAGGTTCACAGGCTAATGCCAGGGTTCAGCTTGAAATGGAAGCACAGGGATGACTTTCTGCTCTGTTTGCCATTTTGCTCACCTTCAAACCTGGGCTATTTTTCCTGCATGTTTCATATTTCTGTTTTCACATTAGTAAGAAAGCAATAGCTCGGGCAATACAATCATCTGGGCCCTCAGTAAATGCACCATGACCCCTGATATTACAAATGAATAAGACACAGAACAAACTGTGTGTAGCTCAATACCTTACACGAGGCATCTTGTCTCCAGACAGTTCATTTCTATCTCTGTTATTGTTGAGACAGCTCTTCTGGCCCATTCTTCTTTACAAGAGTCCTTCCCTGTAATAAATGGTAACTGTCCTCCAACTGCTCACAATGGTTGTGGTTGAAAACAAGTTTATTCTTTAAAAATGCCCAGAAGATAATACTAAGTTTAATCCTCTCATATTGTACCACTTTATTTTTTTTTCTTTTGTTTTCTCCTAAATGCTCCAGAGGTACTAAATTCTGGCTTTTCAGTACTCCTAGAATGGTTTATGTTGTATTAATACTAATCTGTTAATACATTGACTGACAATGTCACTTTAGAGTGGCAGCTTTCCTGACTGTGGACATACACGGAAAACCTGATCTGAACCTAAGGAGGGGTTTGTGGATTATTTTACATATGTTATTTCACAGATATCACATAAGTATTGCTGAGCAACGTTCATTTATGTCTCTTAAATTGAATGATTAATGTATCCAGTCTGTATTCCTGTATTCTTTTACCTTAGAACTAACATGCCTGAGGTGGTGCCCTGTAATATGTTGGTTGCTTATGTATTGGTGCCACTCTGCACTTGCCACACAGGGAGCCAGGTCTGCTCAATCTAGAGAACTGCTGGAATAACTCAGGGTCTTTTGAATTTGGTGCTACAGTAATCACAACATCAGTTTTAACCTGCTTAGCAAGTGATCCCATCTAAGGCAACATGTGGATTCCTTACCTTCGGTGGAGTGAGAATGAGCAGATTAAAGACTGTCAGGGATTTAGGGATGATGGAAATGGGGTGTCTTAGATGGTTCTGGAAAAGTGCAATATATTTTTTCTGTGCTACTGGGAATTAGCATTAGTGGCATTCATTGGCATGCAGTCTGTAAGTCCACTTGAGCCACAGAACAGTGACTGGGATTCTGACAGGCCAAAGGTGGGGACAGGGTTTGTTGTTGGGCTCCAGTTTCCACCGAGAGTTCTGCTCCTGGTAATGCTCCTTGTAGGTTTTCTGGAATTCTGGGCATTCTGGCACTCTTTCCTGGTGTGTGGTAGAACAGTTGCTTACCTGAGCTGTCCTTAATAAATAACAATGCTGTTGGTGTTTCAGGGGAATAAAATATAACAGTGATTCTTCAGCCCACCAGACACATTAATATGTTTTCTGATTATTAATTCAGTTTTCTGTAATACCAGCAGTCTCCTCTTGTGACAGCAGTCAGAGGCAAAGGCTCTGACTGCAATTACAATTGAAATTGTAAATGAGCTCCTCTAGACTAAATGGGCATTAGATCAGGTATTCTTTGAGAGGTAAACAGCAAAGACTGAAGGGCCTGATTGATGTCTTATCTGGTTTTGTCTCATTTTGCTGTCTCTAAATCATTGCCATTGTTATGCTCAGATTTTCCCAGTCATGGAAAGATTTGAAAGCAGGAACATTCTTGAGGGTTCATTGGCATGATGAAAAGTGCAGAAGCATATGTTGGTGAGTTAAGTTTTCTTTCTCTTGGCTGGTGATGCAGTATTGGAGATTGTAAAAATGTCAGTTTAGGACATATAGCTCCAAATAATTACTCTTCTGTAAGTCTGGATAAAGCAATATAATGAAATTACTGCTAATACAGCGAATTATGGTTTAGATTAATGTTCACAGGCAATGTCTGTTGGGGTTTTTTTTCTTTTTTTTTTTCCTTGTTTGTTTTTTCATGTTGCCCCTGTAAGCAAGGCATTGTGATTTCAGGTTTAATAATCTCTAATAGCTTCCTTTTTAAGGTCTGCTAAACTAACAGTATGAGGTAACTAACATTGATCTTAGCTTGATTTATGGTCTATAGATGACCAAGCAAAGACTTGAAAAACTACTTTGCACTAAAGAATAGCTATAAACCCCACTTTTCCATCAGAATGAATTTTGTTAGTCTGAAGATTCTGGTAGAAAAAACCTTCATATCATGCTCACAGATAATAAATTATCTGCAACCTTTCCCAGCCTGCAATCAATATGTTATTCGCTATTTATTTCCCAATTTTAATCAAATCCAGAGACAGAAAACTCAGAAAAGTCAACCCAGGACAAAACTGATGATAACAATGACATTTATTGACATTTCTGAGGCACAAGGAGATTTAAATGAAGTTAAAAAACCTCTCAGCAAATGACAAGGGGTCTAATGAAAACCCAGTGAACACAATAAAATATGCACCGTCAGCTGCATGCAGGTCAAAGATGGAATTTACATAAAAGTAAGATAACTTTGCTTTTGTGGCTGTTTATCCTGCTGCTAGACAGCTCCTTGGTTGATGCAAACCACATCAATAACATTGTGCTGCCCAGGCCACACTGCCTAACTTCTGATTATGTAAAAGAGAAGGACACTGAAAGGCAGGGTTGAGGGGCAGAGACAATCCAGCAGCTGAAACTCAAAGATCTTTAAGTACTCCTTTATTTGTTTCTGACATATATTTAACTGGATTTCTATTTCCTAACAGATCCCTTTATTTACATCTCTGATTCTGGTGGGCATGTGCATTTTAATATCCTACATATTTGGTTTTTACATTCACGGTACATTTTATAATGTTACACCCGGTCTTGTGCATGTGCAGCTCTTACCAAGCCCACTTTCAACCAAGAAGTATTTTATTACCCCAGTCTCACCAGAGACATTGCTTTTGACATTGCTCAGTAGAAAACCCTCAAAAATGTCTGAAAAGTTCCTTCCTGGGTTCATGTGTTCTGTTTTGGAGACACAGTCTTGGAAGCAAGACTTGCAAACACCTGTAATCTAAAGCACTCATTGGATTGCTGTTTCAATTAATTTATTAGATAAATTCTGCTCTTAAAAAAAAAATCCTGTGACTGAAGACAGAATCAGGCAGTATGAGGAGAAAATGGTGAATATTTTTTACTTGTGTATGTGAAAGCAGACAAGGTAACAGTTGACTCATGGAGTTTCTGGGCTGATGAGGTGGAAGAGAATATGTGGGAGAGTATGTCTGCAGCACTTTCAGAGGTTTGAGAGACCATTTTCAGAGAGCAGGCTTGTGAACAAGAAATAGACTGGACATTTGCACAACTTAAGTTTCAGTTTATAGACTCCTCAGAGCAGGTATTTGTTCTCCTGGTGCCTGAAGGTCTTAATTCTGGAACACTAGCAGTAATTTAGCAGTGTGGAGGAATGGAGAGGTCTTCTTGATGACATCTTATGTGAGGGCCTGCCACACAACCCTGGGACATGCTTGAGGGAAGCAGCCAAGAGGAGGAGGAGAGTCCAAAACTTCAAGCAGCATTTAAATAGAACCAGGTAGGGCTGAATTTGCAACTGTATTCAAATACCTCCAGATTGTACATCATAAGGCTCTGTCAAAAATTGCATTGCTATTGAAGTATGCCACAATAACAACTTTTCTGTTACAGTCCCTCCAAACTGCTCTGAAACTATACTGTAAGTCCAATAAGAAATTAAAAAAAAAAAAAAAAAAAGGGAGTTGCTTCATTTTCACAGCTCTATCATGATTGATCAGAGAGATTCAGGCTTTATTTAGAAGTGCAGTGTTGTTTAGAAACGAGCTACTACAATTGCAGACCTGCATTTCATGCTGGTGCACACTAAGTAACAGCAACTAAAATAAAAACAGGTACTTGTCTCATCTTTAAATTCAAAATGACACAAAGAAATACAGACAATACTATGCTATTATATTGGTAGCTGGTGCAAAAAGATGTTCAGTAGATTTTTAGAGCATTGGATACATACAGACACTCTATCTTGTGTATCAGTCTTTGTAGCTGCAATACTGAGTCTTATTCTGTTAGTATCCATTCTGTATGAATATGTAAAATAAAATATTTTATTTATAATTACTCCTTTGTAAACAGAGCAGAAAAAAACATAAAATCAAGCAAAATTATCATTTTACCTTTTTTCTAGGCTGGCATAAAATGCATGACTTTTTCATTTTCAGAGGTATGGTTTTGATATTCTTCCATACAAATGAAATGAACTGATGTAACTCAAGTGACAGCTTCTGGAGGGATACCTCAATTTACTTAATTCTGCCTTTTTTTTTTTACTCTTTCCTATTGTATAGCAGATTATTTGCTTTTAAACCTGCTAATTTGTATGAATTGTGTAAATAATTTCAATGTTCCATGCATCTGCAGAAATATTTTTACAGATAGGCAGCTGAGAGCATCAGCTTTTATTCTAGGTCAGGTTTTTGCATTTGTCTCTGCTACTTTGTGCTCTCCTTCGATCTCTTTCTGTCCTGATAAGGAGGAAATCGCAATCAAATAAAATTTAGATTGATTTTATATTTATACTTCTCATCCTACATCATAGAGCTTGTCAAGAGGGGAGCTGTAGTAAAGCTGCTGCTGTACCTACTAAAGTCATTACAGCACAGACCCGTTGTGCTGTTTTACGAGCCCATAATCTGCTTCCATATGAGGCAACCAGATTAGTGCCCCATAAAAATGGCAGAAGCATCACTATTACTGTTCTACAAGTTTTTATGCTTTGCTGAATTTTATCAATATTATTGTTATTTTACTGTTAGTGTGGCCTAGTGAAGCTGTGGTTGCAAGAGGGAATTCTTTGTCTTAAAAAAACTCCAACCAGTAGCTTGAGAGAAGTGTGACCCCCTTGGACAGAAACAGGAGTTTTATCTGTAGGTTTGGGATAGGATGCCTGCCCAACCTGCAAGCCATGTCCATGATGCTGTTCATTGGGCTAGATGGTTTGTGAGGCCAAATAAATTTGCAAGTCTGAGTTTTGAAGTGGGGTGAAATAGTTGACATCAAAACTGTTAAAGTGATAGAAGGGAGATAATGTATCTCCTCATTTAGTTATTCAAATATCTAGAGCATTATTTGAATACTAAACTTCTACAGCTCTCATGAAGCCCCTTTCTTGTTCCTTTTGACACAAAAATTTATTGGCATGTACCAGTGGTTTTGAAACTGCAACTTGTTTTTCTGTATCTCTATTTCCAGGTAACAGTCATGACAACACAAGACTGAACTTGTGACAAAAGGGGGGTATTTTGCTTCTAGTTGGGGGCAGGCAAGTAGAATTATATCTATTTGGGCTGTGGAAATTCTCAGAAACTGAGGGAGTTTTATCTGTTTATTTGCATATGTATTGTATTGCTCTGAGAAAGTCATGAACAGTCTTTGTTTTTCCCTAAGTGTGCCCTCAATTTTAGAAAAACAGGATAATCACAAGGACAGTGCTCCAGAAGTTTTAATGAGAATTCCTGCAGATGCAGAATGATAGAAATTATGTTCTGTGTGCCAGGGGAGGAAGAGAAATCCTTGGAATGAGAGGGAAGGCAATTTATCTGTCCCTGCAGCTTTTGAGGCAGAAAGGACATCTTACAGGGTCAGAGAACTGTAGATTCTGGTGGACAGCCACACAGGGGGAGAGCTGAAACAGAAGCATCTTTGGGGCAAGGGGTGATGCCCATGTCTCTTGTCCATGTCCCTTGTCCCATGTCCCTTGCTCTGGGAACTTGGCCTTTGCCAGGACACCGAGCTGGGGCTGACCACTGCAAAGGCTTTTAGATGGGCAAGGACCTGGGATAGCCCCAGTAAATCCTTATTGCCACCTGGCTGAGTCAAAATCCAAGAAATGTCTTTCTTTGTAGCTGTTTGCTTCCTGATGGGAACCTTTTAGTTATCCTCTGGTGCTGCTGTTTCTGAATACCTCACGTTATAAAGGTCATTTTTCTTCTGTTCTATCTGGTGCTATATATTGAGTATAAATTATAATTGCAAACACAAATAAGGATATTTATCTTGACATCACTTTAAGTGTATTTTAGCAGAGTGACTCCAGAGTGCCCATTCAGCAAAATACATCCTTTCAGGTGGGATCATTTTCTTTTCCTGAGCCTGTCAGACAGAAGACTATTTCAGCTTTTGTCTCAATAACTCAGAGCTCTCTTAATTTAAATTTATTAGAAGCCAGGGAAGGTGCCCTGCTGCAGTATAACCTTGGATGTCTTACAGGTTTTTCAGCTGCAGTATAAGGGCAATGCCCTGAGTAGATACAAATTTAACTAGACATGAGAAATTGCAAAATCCTTTTTTTTATCACCAGTTTTCAAGTCCCTTGATTCGACCATCAGAATAAATTTTCTATGATCTCATAACTTCAAAAGCTCTCCTCGCTCCCTTCTTCCCCCATCTGTTTAACCAATAACCTATTCTCACAAACACTGAAAATCACATTATGAGCAAAGTTTTCTTGATGGGTCTGGAATGTACTGTGGATCCATGCTGAATTAAGTTATATGTGTGCTGAGACTAGGCAGGATAGAGTAAAAGTGGCCCTCTTTTTTTTTTCTTTTCTTAAAGGTAGACTTTTTGAAAAACTCTTTTTTTTCAACAAAGATAATACTAATGGATTTCGGGCCAACTAAAAAAAATGGAGATGATTTGTACAGCTGAAATTGAGGGGTTTTTTATTAAAAATATCATTAATCAAGGAATATGGAAGCAAGATTTTTCCCACCATTTACTACTGAGAGGTCAGAATTGTAATTTTGGAGACTTGTATATATTGTTTCCCTAAATAATTTGAGGTGATGTTGCCAAAATTTCTCTCTTAGTGAATACACATAGAGTATCCAAGACCTGAATCCACTTGTAGGAATGAGATCAGTGTGATGTTGTCAGAGATGGTGGTTATCATGAAGGATACCAAGATCTCTATTTTAGGAATGGAAGGAGCCAATGAAATAAAAAAAATTTGAAATATGTTAGACCAAAGTTGCATTTAAAGAATGGGGTTTTTTGAGGGAAACAATTGTTTCAACCAACCTATTTCATTTCTACAGCATGCCAGGGAAGAAGCACTAAATCCCTTGTGTCTTGACTTTGGGAAGTCTTCTTACCCTGTCTCTCCTGATATCCTCAAAAGTAAAGAAAGTACAGTCTGCAGAAATATGTGACAGCATGTTTGTGTGTGTGTGTAAAATTGTTTGAAACTTCTACACAGAAGGCAATTATCAGCTTTCCTATCAAAAGAGTGGTGTTGGGGGCTGCCCTGTGCTTCTGGTTGTTCATTAATGATCCCCACCCTCAAGGTGTGGGCAAGCTGGGAGGGAGGAAGCTGCGCGCACTGGGCAGCGAGAGCAGAATTTAAAATGATCTTTGCAACCTGGGGAATGTGAGCTGAAATGGAAGAGGGGGAAGTGCACGATCCTTCACGTAGGCAAGCTGAGTCAACTGCATAAATAAAGTATGAGGAGCAGCTGGCTGGGAAGCTGTTATACAGAAAAGGGTCAGGGGTTGTGCTGAACCACCAGCAAATCCGTCTGAGTCATGAGTTAAAAATGTCACACTGCTGTGGTGAATCCAAATACCATACTGGGAGGCAGCAGGGCACTTGAGGGACTGTTTCCATTCTGCTCAACTTTGATAAAGATCCCTGGGCCTCAAGGCTAAAGAGTTATACTGAATTTGGGGCACTTGCTTAAAGAAAGACCTGATCAGAGAGCGATATTTTAATGGGAAGTTCCAAGAATTATTAGGTTCCTAGAAACTGTCATCTGAGATCAGAAACCAGATAGAAATTGCATAGCCAAAATAAAAAAAAAGAAGATGGAGGGAGCATACAATATTTTTTAAAACTACAAAAATTTCTGGAATGAAGGGGAAATGGATCTCCTGTCCCTGCTTATGGGCTAAAACTCCCAGTCTGTAGTGGGCTACAGCCACAGCAGAACAAACACAATTTATCAGAAGATGCAGAAATATAAGGAGGACTCCGAGAAGGGGAAGTGTTCAGGAGTTTATTGACTGTGTAAATGAGGATTGGGAATTGTTTGGCTTATCAGGCAAAAGGTAGCATAATGCCACTGGCAATCAAGCAAGAAGGTGGGATGGTTAATCTCCATCTTTCCCAGGTGTATAAAAGTTCCAGATAAGTTCTGCTGATGTGTAGAATATGGGTATTGGCAATTTGGAATGTGATAGAAAGGAAAATGTGACAAGAAACAACCTGTTAGGTTAAATTAACCTGGAAAACTAGAAAAATAAAGGGCAGATTATTTCTAGAGGAAGAAGAAACTCAGCTGAGGAAGGAATATTGCTATATTGCAAACATGGAAGGTTTATGTGGAGACTTGCCTTGAACATCTCCCTGTTTTAAAAGACAATGTATTAATGTGCTGCTTTTGAAGTTTTAGGAGCTTGCAGACATCAGGAGGGACTAGATGAGTCTCTGGCAACTTTTACTTCATATTGAAAAAAGTAGTCACTGCACAAGGGCATGTATGTTGACACTTACTACAAGTGCACCTTTGTTCTGCTTCGTAGATGTCCCCTGAGAGAAAGGCTAGTCCCAGTGGGCAGAAATACAAGACCAGGCAAATGTCATCTTTAGTTTGTATCCCACTCAAAAATCATGATCTGTGTCTTGGCTTGTATTAGAGCAAATACCAAAGTCAGGATGTGAAAATAAAACCTCAGGTTACACTGTCAAAGCAAAACAGAAAAATACAAGGGATAAACAAAACCCAAAAAACTCGAAAAGTAAAACTGCATCTGACTGATGCAACAAAACGTTTCTGACTCTTTGGTTGAGAAGAGAGAAGAGAGGTTAAAGATAAAGGCTGGGAGGAGACATGGAAGAGGGAACAGGGGATACACTTTCTATATCCATCATGGACTTTGGGCGGGATGGTGAGTAAGAGAATTTGGGCTGTGGCTGCAGCAAGGAGCTCTCTCTTTCTCTTGTGAGATTTCTTCATTACCATCTTTCTTTTGTAAGGGGAAGGCACTCTTTTTTACTATTCAGCTATTGATCATCCAAGTATCAGTTTGGCAATGTGCCATGGTTCTGTGTCCCATGCTGCTGTTTCCATGGTTCAGAGAAGCAAAAAAATCACTCTTAAGCAAAGTTAGGATAGGTAAAAACATACAAATACAACACATGGAGCTATCAGCCTGTGATTTTTATGGAGACCAGGTCTGACCCAACCAGAAACCTCAGTCCTGAACAAATTTTAATTTAGCCCTATAGCCATGTAGGTTTTAGGATGGGTTGTTCTTTCTTAGATTTTTATAAACAGTGTTATTTTAAAGTGCCTGGACACTGCACATATCCATAAAGATTGTGTTCTTGCTGAGATCAAGAAAGTTCTACAGTCTCCTAAAATAATGGCTGAATTCTATTCAAGTAAGACAGAGAAAGGAAAAGGGGAAATAGGAAAGAGAATTTGTCACTTTCTCGAGATGAAGATGCCATTTGTCACAAAACTACAAAATCGTAGAATGATTTGGTTGGAAGGGACCATAAACAACATCTATTTCCAAACCCTCCTGCCATGGGCAGGGGCCCCTTCCACTAGACCAGGTTGCTCAGAGCCCCATCCAACCTGTCCTTGAGCACTTCCAGGGATGGGGCATCCACAGCTTTTAAGGGCAACCTGTTCCTGTGCTTCACCCCCTCACAGTAAAGAATTTCTTTCAAACAGATAATCTAAACCTGGTGGAAAAGCTGGTGGAAAAAGTCCCTCCCCATATTTCTTGTAGGCTTCCTTAAGGCACTGGAAGGCCACAATGAGTTCTTCCCTCCAGAGATGATGAGCTGTTGACCACAATTTTAGGTGCAACCATCCAGCCAATTCCTTCTCCACTGGGCAGTCCATTCACCAAATCCAAGCCTCCACAGTTTATAGGCAAACATGTCATGTAGGACACTGTCAAATGCTTTGCACAACTCCAGGTAAATGACACCTCTTGTTCTTCATTTATCCACCAATGCTGTTTTAGGCCACTAAATTTGGCAGGTATGATTTAGGCCCTTAGTGACACCATGTTGGCAGTTACCAATCCCTTCCTTATTTTCCATGTGCCTTAGCATAGCTTCCAGAATGATATCTATCATTAATCTTCTCACACTGGAGAAAGGCTGTGTGAAAAGTGGTAGCTCTTCAGCTCTTTCATTATCTTTTTAGCCATGTGTCTTCTGAGAAACTTCAGTGTTTTTGTGACCCAAACATAGCGGTGAGATAACCTCACATCTTATTAGCACTGATAGAGGTACCTTGTCTCCACAGACCCCACAGCTGCCTCTTCTTTTAGCATTGTACATCACAGAGTCCTTGCATGAACATCTCAAGGATATGCAGCAGCCAGCTTTCAACTGTGTCCTTTAAGGTTTTTCAATCTTTCATATCGCTCCCCCAGCCTTTGGAGGCGATGTATTATCCAATTCCTCGCATTAAGAATTTACCATTCCTTGGGATGCCATGCTGGCATCCATCCCCTGTGATGCTCAAAAAGACAGCAGTATTTCCTAGCTTTAGTCACTGTAAGAGTAACCTACTTTCACACAATTTTAAATTGGAGTGAGCTTTAAAAATTATATGAACTCACCCCCTGACCTGAATATTCACATTCTTGTCAAATTTATCCATTTTGATATAATGATGTCATAACAGATTTGGGGAAGACTCAGGCAAGTGTCTTTTCAACTTAAGTAAGTCTGGAGAATTCTTTCTTCATAAGACCTAAAGCACATTAAGTCATGCAGTGCAGGAGTTGGGCAAGGCAGCTCTGTGTGCTTAAAACAAAAGATTTAGCATTGAAATAGCACTGGACCCAGTGGAAAAGATGAGCTTTGGAAGCAGTCTGTGCCACCCACCAAAGACAAGAAAAGGGTATTCAGGTCTCTATTATTGTGATACTAGTGTCTCTAGTGATAAAATCAAGATTATTTATCTACACTTTCAACCAAAAATCCTAAGAAATAAAATGTGTCAGGGAGGTGCAGCAAAATAATGGAATGCAAATAAAGGATAAATATAGAAACCTAACATTGGCTTTTTTTTTTTTTTTTAACCAATATCCTGCCATTTAATTATGCAGTGTCAGTGTTCTTCACTGCCATACCAGTAATTTTGTTTTCTTTTGGGGTATTGTACTTTTTGTGGCTCATTGTAGACTGCATTCTGCCATCCATGTCACTACTGTATAACTCACATTCTGCCCTCCCAGTTACAGCAGGAATATAAAGGGAGTGAGAGACTAATCAGAGTGAGCACAAAAGGAGACAGAATGTGTCCCTGAACGCTTAAACTCATCAAGAGAAGGCCTGCTGCCTTTTCTATTTTGAATGCACAGTTGGTGCCCGATATCAAATACTTTTCCTTTGGTAGTGAGGTCTGTGGTTGCCTGCACAGAAAGCATTATGATCCAAGCACTAATTCCTATTCCCTATTCTATTCTACTAAAAGTTGTCAGTGCTTGCATGCACCCATTGAAGTGGTTTAATCCCACTGCCTTTCTGACACCTGAATGAAACCAGACTCCCTGCATGGCTTAAGGGGCTGAGCAGATGTTTCCACAAGGCAGAAATGAAAACAGGAATATTCAGGTCAATGGCATTGCAGAGACAGTAGTCAAGGGCCATGAGAGACATGAGGTGTAGCAGCAAGTTAAAGTGAAAGGTCTCTGGCAAGCCTACCAAATATATATATATTTATATGTATAGAAATATGAATAAAGAGGTGAACAAGGCAGTTTCCATTTGTTACATATAACTCTACATATATTTGCACATGCAAAAGGGGGAGCACTCTTTCTCTTGGACATAGCTATTAAAACACCAATGTACCACAAAAAGGTACACCAGAGACCAGGAAAAAGGATAGATAAAATGGATCTCTTAGGCACATGCAATGCTCTGAAATTTAGCAGGATCAGGCATAGGGAAGCCAGAAAAAGACCAATAAAGGAAGAAGTTAACTTAGAGATAAAACATTTGAGTATTTTTCCAAGCAAAAAAAGATTGGAAACACTTTTCAAAAGATGATATTCACTTCATGAACAAAGGTATTGGGATTTTGATTTTGAAAATAACTTTTTCCTTTAAAGGCCTAGCAATAAAGGAGGAGAATATTAGAGCCATTAGTTATGCACCACATCTTAATATCAGTGATAGAATTTCAGCTGTCATAAAGCCACAACATCAGAAAATGAAGGTCATGGCAACAAAGACAAATCTACAGATCTAGGTAATTAAAATAAAACAGGCTGTATCAAGACATGCTTCACAATCAGCAGTGAGGTCCCAGCAATCAGTCTGAGGTCCCAGCTTTTAAGAATAATTCTCATAAAACACAGAAAATGTAAAAGTGCAGAAAGTTGTAGTTCCATGTTGAAATGCAATTTTGCCAGTTTCAAAAGTCTCTCCCACTTTCACAGGGGTAAAGGAGCAGCTGTAATATCAGTGTACCTGATATGTGCCTTCTGCTTTGTTGCCTTCTGGTGTTATGTGCCAAGGACAACTCATCTTCCCAGACAGCTGTGTTCCTGTGTACAGAGATGTCATTTTTATACTTCATGTTAAAAACCATCATTTTCCAGGAACAGCTCAAAAGCCCTTCCTGAGGTTTCTGGGAAGAAAGGTGTTTTTTTCTTCCTCCTGATCAGATATCTTCCTGCATCCTTCCCTTGGACCTTCACACAAGTAACTGAGCAGAAGTGAAGCCCTCGTGCCTTCCTCAGGCCTTTTCAGCCTCCAGAGCAATATGTCAGCCACTGTCAGCACGTCTGGAGTGATTTAGTGACATCCTCTCTTCTGCCCCCATAACCCCATAACCTCAGCCCCCTTGAGAAGTTTTCTTTTTCTCTGCACGCTTGGCCTTCCTGTGGGATCGCTCTGGCATGACAGAATCCTGGGGTGCATGCCATGAAACGCTTTCTCTTCCAATAATTTCTCAGAAAATGCTTCCTTTCCACAGAAATATAAAAATTTGTGTTTTCTCTGACCAGTTGGGCTGGCAGGGAATAACTCCCCTGTTTTCTGGGAGGCTCACCAAGAGCCAGAGGATCTCTACTGCCCACAGGCTGCTTAGGAAAAAGGCTTTTGTGGCCTGAGAGGGAAGAATGGTAAGGAACAAAAACAATGTTGAATTCTTAAGTGTTGGATAGAAGTCCTGCAGATTATTGTGGGCTAAAATCAGCTGAAGCCATGATCTCACCACTTTTTTGGGGGTGTACTACCCCTACTATGACAGACATACATGTCCATCATCCTTCTCTATTTCAAATGCATGGCAGTGAAAAAATCAGGAAAACTGTGACATTCCCTGTATCCCTAAATCATGTTGTACAAGCACTGTGCTGTCCTCAGTGAGGTCATGAATGGCTATCTGCAGAATATGTTGCTTTTTTTCCTGTTTGATGTGGAGTGCTTGCACCACTGCCTCCTCTAATGATTGGCTCCTATGAGATCTCTAGATTTATTAAGAAATGTATTTGCAGATTGTAGATGCTCACAGCACCCAAACTCTTGATATAATTTCTTTATATGGCAACTTATGGCAATATTCTTACATCACCCTGTAAAACTGGGCAATTCAGTACCAAATATACTGTCAAGATCTTGTAGGGCCTCTCTGATTTGAGCAGGCTCTTGGTAAATTTTCAAAAATGCCCTTGTATCTGAATGTTGAAAATTAAGCAAATTTTCTAATTTTAATGTACTTTTAACCTCTGCTGCTAATAGTCACCTCAGCTCATAGAGATGATTCACTGCACTGTACATAGCAATCAGAAACATTAACTTTGCTAATATCAGTCTGACTCAAGATACATTAAAATATCCTTTCAGAAAGCTAAAAATATGTTAAATTTGATCTGTGCATGTTCCAAAATCTTTGAATCTTTGTGGTATTACTCAGATATCTCTTTTTTTGGCCCAAAAATGAGAGAACCAAAGAATAAATTTGCCCTTGGTATTGCAATTCCAGAAATGTGGAGAGCTTGGGCAAGAAAAAAAGTTCCTCACTTGCATCTTCTGAAAATGACTTATGTTTCTAAGGATGTAAAGGTGGTGTTATACACCACTTGTGCCTAGCCAGCACAGAAATTCAGTGAAATGTTCCCACTTGAGACAGGTGCTTACATAACTGAATAAAATTAACAGCTTTCCTGTTTATGTAGTCATAGAGGAAAAAAAAAAATCTCATTAGGATATGGGTCCTATCTCAGTCTGCACTACACTTCAGGAAGCTATTTCCTTCTGACTTTGTACAGAAAAATGGAAGTACTGGCCTTGCTTAGAGTGCATGCAGTGCACCCCAAGGTGACATATGAAGGGTGTCTGCTACCTCATGATCAAAGAAATAAAAGGACAAATTCTCACACAAATGCTGTAATAATGGTGTCATGAGACAGTGGTGGTTTGCCTCTGAAGGGAAAGGAAACAAATGAACATAGTTCTTTACTGGTGAATGTGAACTTAGCTGAACTTTTTAAAAGTAGAAAAAACATAAATGATGTTTCAGGCTTTTTTTTCTCTTTTTTTTTTCTTTTTTTTTTTTAAATCCTTTTGAAAGGAAACCATGTACCAGTTATAATCCTTTAAGATAGCAAAATTCTTTAAAATAAATTGTCAGGAGAGATCAAAGAATGAGTCAGGGATGTAGGAAAGGCTATGTCATATCCAATAAATAATGAGTGTTTCTTTAGCATGTTGCCAAAGGCAGCCAGGATCTGGTCTTTTACAAAAAGCACTGGAAGCCTTGGTGTACATGTTAAGTAAACAGGCATTGAGAAATGAGGAGGGAAAAGTAAAACCAAGGTAGTTTTTAGCATCTTCTTTTGGTTATAAATTATTTCTCATAATCTGTTATTTGATCAGTTGCTGGGACTGCACAGACATAGTAATACTACATTATAATAGCAATATTGCATTATAACAGCAGATATTAACATGGATGGAAGAAATGCCACAGATGGGGAAGGAAGGAGGTGAGAGCAGTGGCAGCACAAAGATGACTCATCTATAAACAAGACAGGTAGTGGGGAAAACTGCTTGGCTGTACAGCTCAAAATAAAAACATAAAAATCTCAGGAGCAATCACCAGACCTCTCATTTTTTTCTTGCATCTCAGTATTTTCTGGAGTTTTAGAGCTGGTTTTCTTCATCCTGTTACTTTCAGGTGTCCCACCTTTAGCAGGCCAGCTGTTTTTCTGTGTGTTACATCTGACATGCAGAGCTCTTGTAGTTGTCTTATGTAACAGTGAGGGACCTGGTCTCTGCCTCTTCCAAAACACAGACATGGTTTGAAATACAAAATTTTCACACACCACCCCCACCCCATCCTCTCCCTTGCAAAAGGACTCATCAAGTGGCAGCCACAGGCAGAAGCTATGGGCTGAAAGCAGACAGAATCACAGAACTAAGTTGGAAAAGACCTTTGAGATCACCAAGCCCATTGCATCCTGGCAAATTGTTCTCTCTTTCCCCATCACACATCAGCTTGTGTCTGCTGTATTTGCCAGGCACCCTGAGGAGACCTTTGGAGGCTGCTGGTGGGCTACAGCATCACCACTGTGCACAGCCAAGAGTTGGTAGAAATCCCTGTTAGTAATGTCCCAAAAATTAAGCAAAGCTTAATGTCACCACTGGCTGCCCTTCTGGCTACCAAGATAAAATTGCTGATGTTAAGCCCAGCTTAAGAAGGGTGATATGAGAGGACACCTGACACAGGGGTGCACAGCACAAGTCATTTAGTGCAGAAAGATAAACATTATTTAAATGATTGAATGCTCTTCTAAATACAGCTGTGCACCAGAACCAAGACCTATCTAAAGCTTGGCCTTTAATATTTCTGTGTGCTTGCCTGTCACAGGACTAGAATAGGTTTGGGATGGGTACCAGCAGAGTTTCTGTGGTTGCTGTGTTTCAGGAGTGTAGTGGGTCATTGCAGAGCAGAACAAGTCAGAAATTGTGATCTGTGTATTTGTGGCTGGCTGCAGGGCTGGCAGTCTGCTGGGTGGGTGGTGGGTGAAGAGCCTGGCAAATATAAATCGTGAGGTGGGAGTGAATGTTCCCATCTGATGATAGACACATCTAAATGGGGACTTTAATTAGCTAAAAATATTAGTTATTTTAGCACAATAAAAAAAAAGAGAGAGAGAGAGAAAAGAGGAGGATTAATGGAACACATTCCTATGAGTCAGTGGCAATATCCAGCTAGGTACAGAGGATTGGTTTTGGTTTGGTTATTTTTTCCTTCGTGAGCTATCAGAAGGCCTTTCCTCATCTGATTTTCTTGGAAAAGCCAGACCTTCCCAGGGTGGGAAAGCAGATTATATATATATTGTTAAAGTTAGAAAAAAAGAAAAATGAATGAAGACATCAATACAGTTATATTTGGCTAAATACTTCCATTTCAGAATATATATTTTGCTTAGAGTCACATAATTTAGTGCTGATTTTCCAGGCAAGAGAGAGTATATGATCCTGTTCTGCCTCGGTGTTGCTTCCACTTATTTCTGAAACTTTTACCCAGTTCAGCCAAGACTTAGATGGATTAGAGGATCTCCAAGATGAGAGTCCTATTTTGTGAAAACTCATTCAGGAGAAAAACTGGAGTTGTTGCTTCTGTGGAGGAAAATTCACAGCACCAGGTCAATAGTTGATTGGCCTGGTGGCCTCTTCTCAAAGTAAATCCAGGGCTTAGGAGAAGTGCTAAGGCTGACTTTGCAGAGAAGGAAAATAATAAGGCCCTGTTGACACAGGGAATAGGGGTTGGGGTCATATGCAGAATTAGAAGTATGCTGGTAACAGAGGGATATGGAAACCTGTCTCCAGAAGGATCTGCTCATCATGGAACTAGTTGTGACTTCCCTTTCTTTTCAGCCCAGATGGTAAAGCCAGTTCCCACATGGAGATAAAATTATATTTCTGTTTCTTTTTTTAATTTTTTCTTTAATGGTGTTAGTCCTTCTTTACCATGGATTCTGTGGTTTCGGTGAATTGAGGTCTGCACTCCAGAACAATTCCTTCAATTCCCTGTGGAGTTATTTCCATCTCCAGTGTTTGTGCACCACACTGTGGTAGTGTCATACAAACAATTCAACATTAAGTCTGTGAAGGAGTCTCAGTAGGAGATGATTAATTTATAAGCATGAAGATTTTATTAAATTTATTTCCTATCCACCAAAGACAAGTTCCCCTTTAATATCCCCTCTTAACTCTCTATGTCAATTTTCTGATATTGGACTGGACTTTTCTGATATTAGCTCTTTCTTAAGTGGACAGAAGAATTTTTTGGTGCATCTCATTCATGTCTGGAGTGCCTGGAAGCAGGGAAAGTGAAAATCCTGAAGGCAGGTGAGTTCAGGGGGGTGCAGGTTCCATTTTCTCTCACCTGCTCTGCTCCATGAGCTGCTCTCACGTCTCTGTAGCTGCTGCTGAGCCCTGGCCCAGGGTAGGACCTGTTCTGCCAGAGCCTTGCAGGGACAGCTTGATGAGATGCTCCTGCAGCCATCACGTGCAGAGAGGAGCTTTAAAAAGCAAACAAAGCAAGCAAACCCAGGGCTGGCTGCACCTGTGTACAAAAGAGGATGGCAGGAATTTCCCTGCCCTATTAGACCACTGGTCCGTTGCCTCCCGTGTCCAGCCCCAAATCCCAGCCAACACCAGATGCTCCAAAGTGTGGAACGAGGCACAGTGCAGCAGGCAGCCATGCTGGCAGGAGGTGTCACTATTAATATTCTCTTGTTTCATCTTTTTCCTACTTCTTCTCTTTTTATTCTACTTCTCTCTAACTCAATAATTTAATTTCAGTACATTTTTTTCTCCTAACTTTTTTCTCAAAAAAAGGGTTTGATTCTCCTACTGTAATACCTAATTATTACAGTTTCCCAGTCGTCTTTGCTAAGCAGCTGAAGGATTCACTGTGTTCTCTTAATAGCAGTTTAATTCTGTAGGTATTGATAGCTGGGGGAATTTATCTTCAGTTGAATCTGCTCTTTGGCTGCATGTAGTAACTTCTCAGGCAGGTCATGTACTCCATTCCACTGCTATCTCCTGTTCCTCTGTATATTTTTCTGCATTTTGCATTATCATTTGTTAAATACATTCCAACCTGCAATTTATCTTAGTCAGCAGTTTTAGGACCTTTGTGTCTCTCTGCACACCCAGGGAATTTAGAAATAAATCACTGCTCTTACTGGTTGTTTTTAATGCAAAAAATGTTTTAGAGAAAGTCGAGAGGGGCTTGGTCAATATTGTCTGGACTCTTCTGCGCAATAAAACATTTTCCATATGTTTTCCCAAGTGATAGGAGAATCCTGATTCAATTCAATTTTCTGTACTTGCTTTTTTTAATTTTTCATATGTATGTTTTTCATTGAATTCAAGCTCTGCTGGTTAAATTTCATGTGTTGGAGGTAGTGCAGGCACTAGTCAAAATTACTTTTCTACTACTTATGCATTGATTTTTGTTGGCAGGTTTTACATAAAAAGAATCTTTCTGAAATATTTGCTAGGTTAGATAATGCAGAATAAGCTAAGAAAACAAGAAACTGCACACAGCACAGCTTTGTTAGGCAGGGTTTCTTAGATATTTAAAGACAGAACCTGTTTTTAATAAGACATTTCCTAAACTACATTGCTTTGTTGAGGTGGAAACTGCATTAATGTAAGACAAACATGTCTCTTTTTTAAAACCTGTCAAAAAACAGGGTTCTTTGAAACGAGGAGAAGGATTTGCATAAAGATCTAGGTCTCCCTCCTGCACCACTGAAACGAGTGAAAGTCTTTGTGCATCCGAGTCTGACTTTATGCTGGTGTGGGGTGGAGATCCTGCTGCCAGTGCAGTGAATTACCCTTGCTAGCCTTCCCTGCCTTCTCTAACTATTAGTGGGAGGTGTAAAGGGTGCTCAGTGTAAGCCTTCCTGCCTCTGTTCTCCTCCAGATCAACGCCAGAGCACCAGGCACTGTCAGGGCTGTGCCACACCCGTGGCCCTGGTGTCCCTTGGCTGCTGTGTGGGGTGGTGGAGCACCTCTCTCCTCACCACACACTCTCCAGAGTCTAAACTAAGAATGTTCAGGAGCAGAGGCTGTTTGCCCATCAATTTGTGTGTTGCTCTCAGCAGGGCGAGTGCTCCGCAGCGCGGGGAGTCACCGAGCACTCAGGTAATAATGTGTAATAAATGATCACGGCGTAAAAAATTGTGGTGAGGATTGTGTAAAATTGATTCAAATGGGAGGCAATTGTCACAACTTCTTTCAAAAATAAAGCAGGGCTTTTAACAGACCTGTGGCTATAATGCTTCATTATCACAATCAAGTTTCTGTCAAGAACTAAGAAAGGCTGGGAGCTCATGGGGACCCCTCTAGATAAAGAAGTAACATTCACTTTTTGTCTGTGATATTAGTCTACAGGTTTAACAAATTATAAATAATTGCTGAAATTAAAAATGATTGAATAATGCATTCAAGGGACAGTTTTCATATTAGCAAACTGGTCTGGTGTACATTCAGAGGAATTTTCTGCCATGTTATTTAGCAGCAGGGATCAGAAATATTCATTTCCTCACAGTAAGATGCATCTAATAGTTTCCTTAATTTGGAGACAATAAAGACTGGAATGTGGAGGGACTATTGCAGTGAAGTGACTCATGCTATTCTTATTAGGGAACAATAAGATTACTTTACCTTCTGAAGCAAAACTAAATCTCCAAACTACTTATTTTTAAATAACTGAAGACTATATATGAATAGGGATAATCGGATTCGAGAGATTTTTCTGTTACTGAACCAACAAAAAGCTGACACATCTATTTGCTGTGCCTGAACAAAATGAAGAAAAAGCCCAACAGTCTAGAGAAAATGACTTAAGTTTATAAGTACAACTGATCTTTGCATGTGTGTGTTAATACTTTGGGGTGTTTTTTGAAGTTCTCCAAGCATTCATAGACAAAGTTATTTCAGCTGAGGCAGTGAGCAGAATTTTGTAGCTTGTGCTTCCTTATCCCTTCATCAAAAATACAGTCCTGATATAATATGTATAATAATGTATAAATACAGGCAAATTCTGAAAGAAAGCAGCTGTTATCCTGCCAATCTGCCTATCCTTACTTATTTTTTATGTTGCAAGGTTGCTATAAATGTGAATTTATAGTACACTACTACCTCTGCCTTCAGCTGGATGGACATTCTCTCCTCGAACATGTTCCCTCTTCAGACAGACACAAGACTTTCAAATGCTCACCTTTCTGCCTGATCAATCTAAAAGTCATTATTATTATTTTTCCAGACAGTCCATTTGCTCAGAAACCTGTCAAGACGTGCTTTCCGGGTTTTATGGATTTATTGGCGTAAGCCAAATTTCAAATAAAATTGTTCATGAGGACTTCTGGGATAAAAACTTTACTAATAAAACTTCTCATGACACAAACAGATTTTGGACAGAATTATGGGGTCATTGAAACAGGAGATGCCAGCAAAAATAGGGTTGAAAATCAGTGTGGGACTGTCCCATGCAGCCTTTGTGGCTTTCTTTGTCCTTCACTGAACTTCAAGTGTAGTAAGAGACTAGAAGGAAAGAAGAGGTGAAGTCTGGACAGAGGAAGAGCTTTTTAGAGATGTGAGGTCAGAGCTTATGAACTGGGCAGGTGAGAGGGAGAGCATGGGAAAAGGGCTGTGACCTTGCTATAGCTGCAGCAAGAAAGGAAGATGAACTTGTCCTGGAGGCAGGGAGAGAAGAGGAGCAGGGAAAGTGGGACGAGGAGTTGTAGCCATTGCATAATGAAGAGCAGGCTTAGCAGTAGGAATAGAGATGAATGATCAGCTGTACAACCCAGAGCCAGAGAGAGCTGCTAGGCAGAGGAGGCTGCACAGACATGGCTACAGGGGGAGCAAGATGGAGAGATAATTACAGAGAAGTAAATCACAAAGCAATATGTCTGTATAAAGAATTTCAGTAGGAATTCAGTAAAGAATATGATTTTTTAAGTACATTTCCTGATATATTTCAGATCGGATAGAATTACTTTGAGATTTGCTTTATTTTAAGGATTAACGAGGAAGTTCCTTGCACCATCCTTCTGAGGGATGAGTGTTGTGACATTTCCTAGAAAATACAAGGATTTTTAGAAGATAGTTTGCCTGTTTACAGTCAAGGTCTCAAGAGAGTCTGAAAGGTTTTAAGGCATCAATACAGTAGCCAGTAGCACGCTGTTTGAATTCTCTCAAATTCATCATTTTTTGCAGATGTAATGGTTGGCCACTGAACAGGTTTTGAAAGTGTGTCCTACACCAGTCACACCATTTAAAAATCAGCTCCTCACTAAAAAAATCTCCTTTTCTCCTGATATTTCTTGTCTTGTTTTTTGTTTTTGTCAGATTTATTAAAATACAAGAACCTAAGGAAACATTATCCATTTTGACTAGTGACTTTAGGCAATAATACTATCACTAGAGGTTATTGGTACATACCCAAAACCACATCCTACCAGAAATGGGATGGATACCTGGTAAAAAGTAAATTCACCTGGATTTATTAGTATTGGGGATGCTTTGAAATCACAGGAGTGCTGTTCACTGCTTTTTAAAAACCATATCAGCAAAAGGGCTTTATAGAACAAAAAGAACAAAAAGCTATGAGTTGCAGGAGCTTTGAAATAACTTCACTTAAGATTCCTTTTTACTTATCTAGCTGTGCTGATCACTGTGATCCTAAATGTAGAAGATTTTAGGAAAAGCAATTTTCTTATCCAATTTCTCAGGGGGAAAAAAAGCACAAGAAAAATACTAACATTCAAAAACTAAAAATGTAGGGAGCTCATGACTCTGTTTGCATCCAGCTGTGAGCCATTACTCACATGAGTAGTCTCACTGATTGCAGAGGGTCTATTTGTAGATGCTGGAGCTCACACCTGGGAGCAGAGGCAGCAAAGGCACAGGAATCAGGCAGCAGTTTGGGGAGGCAGGCTGGAGCAGGAAAAGGCTTTTCTGGCTGTATTGGAGGATGTGCTCCTACAGTCTCAGGCTCTGGTGGCACCAGCTTCCACAAGGTTTTAGGGTAGTTTGTGCTTTAATACCCTGAAGCCTCTGCTCTGCACCTCCTCACTGGCCCAGAGGAAACAGGAGCAGTAAGCAAGGGATTGTGAGAGGGTTATTTGGGTTTTGAGTAGGAAAAGCATAACAGAAGGGAGAACAGCAGCTGAAGGTGAAATTCCCAAGCTGGTCTTTCTTCTCCCCTCAATTATCTGGTTCTTCTACTAACAACCCTCTGTCTGTTTCGTACTCTATTCACTCCTCTCCACACAGATCCCCAACTCTCCCTTTTCCACCTTTCCATGCCTCTCCTTTATCCAATAACACTACAGCTCCCTCTCACTCACCTGTAGTCCTTTCTGCCTGGAGAGACTCAAATTTTATTGCATTCCTGTTACCACACAGATATCATTTTCCAGCTCCTTTTGCCCTTCCTGGCCCTGCAAACACTGCCCTTCACCACAACACGCACACCTGTCAGCAGGTGACTCCTTCAAAGCCGACCTGTCGCTTCTGCTGCTGAATTGAATTTGCTTGAAGGATCTTTGGAAGGACAAAACTGAATTTGTAGCTGAGAAGCCTTGAGCTTTCTCATCTGTAAAAGAGGCTGAGGGAGGAATCAGATTCGAAATCCAGCTTTGAGTGATACATATGTGAAATAAGTTTTATGGAAAAGTCTTAAGTGGGGTATGGAATAAAACCCGGAGATCTCAGCTAATAGCTCAAAGCCAAAAGAATAAGGCATGATGTGTTAAATCTCCTTGCTAAAATCTGCTCACCTATTCTAATTACAGAGATGTCTCATCAGGACACTGATGATATAGATATAGAACCTACTCCTCAATTTTTGTTTTAGAAATTTATAGTGAGTTCACTGGAGAATGACAGATGAAAAGAAATAAAAATGCCCTTTACATTTGTTATATTTATTCCCTTGGATTTAGGGCATGGGGTGGGTCTGCTTTTGCTAAATATGCAGAGTACAGTGGGGCAGCTACATGAATGCCTGCTGTCACATCACTGTGGAAAACTGGAAGGATAACTGGCCTAAAGTTATTGTCTTGGACTTTCCTTTTTTTCACATTGCTACCCCTAATATTTCTTAAAACAGCATTTTTCCCCGATATAGAAGACAACTAAGAAGATCAAAAAGGTGTATACAACCAAATACTGTTGGAAGTTTTGGCTGGCTTTGAAGTGTCCCTGGGAAACAATACCCTGTTCTAGGAAAATATCTTCATTCAATACAGTACTTACACAAGTACTTAAGTTTATAATAAAATAAATACGTTCATGGATCAGAGACCAAGATCATCATAAGCACCTAATTTCAATTGATTTTTTTTTCTTTAAATGCTCAAAGTATATCTGCAGGGAATATGGACATTTTAAGATAGCTGTCACTTTACGTAAATGATGTGATTTTAAAAATATTTTTTCCATATCATCTGAATTGTTCTTGTTTGTTCCTGGAGTTTATTTCTCCATCTACAAAGATAGAGATGATTCATGATTCAGTTCTCTTGTTTAATGGCTTTTTTGGCTTTCAAGTCGCTTGAGCTCAGTGCTCTGTCCCAGCTGTAGAAATTTTCTGTTCTTTCAGGTGAGAGAATAGAGTCACCAGGATTTGTTCATCTCTGGATTCATATCTGCTTTTGCAAGAGCAAGGTGTGTGGAGAGCCCTTCAGAAAGCATTGAATAGCTCACTGAAGGTCTAGATTATTAAAAGTTTGCCTCACAGAGCCTAATCCTGATGAGGATTTAGCTCTGATCAGCTGTGTAGCGATCAGCAAAGAAATGTTTCTTCACTCTCTTGCCTTAGTGGCCAAATCCACTGTGTGTCAAAGCAAATTTGCATGAAGCCTTCTTGCACAAAAGATGGCAGATCATGGCAGACATACTATTCCTTTTTAGTTTTCCCTTACTATCACTCTAAAAAGTAACATCCTCTCAAGCTTCCTCCCTCCCTCCCTCCCTTTTTCAGACCCAGTTACCAGTTATTTATTCAATACAAACTGAACTATTTCTAGCACTGAAAGTGAGCTCCTCTGATCACTCACTGCTAGAACACCTTCCTTGAAGCTAGAGAATACAGGTTCAAACAATCTTAAATGGCATTCCCCCTATTTCTGTTTATAAACTTGAAAATGTCTGCAGACCCACCAGGCTGTGCATCTGCTGAGCCCAGCAATCCCAGAATGTGTCAGATTTAATCTGTGTGGTATCCAGCATGTCTAAGACATGCTGAACTCAGAGCACATTTGCTCTGAGTTGATCCTGAATCTACAGTGGCATTTGTCTGGCACTTTGGGGCATCCAGACTTATTGCTCAGATGTTCAAAATCCTCAGGTTCCACCAGATGGAAAAATAATTTCTCTGAAAAAAAAACCAAACAAACAAACAAACAAAAAAAAAAAAACCACAAAAAAAACCCCAAAAACAAACAAACAAAAAAGAAATTGAGTAGTTTGACTCAAAAGGAAAAATATTCTGGGCACGCCAAAAACCTCACTTTGCATATGCAAGGAGTTAAATATTTGTAAGACTCTGACAGCCTATGTGGTGGACTTTGGCAGAGAAATGCAATGATTAAATACAGGGCAGCCATTACCACAGCCTCAGCTTTGTGACAAACAGCAGATCTGGACACCTGTAATTCCAAGATGAGGGAAAGAGTCTTAATCCCAGAGAAATACCTCTCTGAAGCTCATTATAATGCACCTGCATGTCTTGGAAAAGCATAAATGTGTGTTTTGGGAGGCTTAGGTGACTCCTTCAGCAAACACAGGTATAAATTGGCATATATTTATGCCAATTTCTTCCAACATCCTGCATGTACTCCTCACCTGGGCAAGGGATTGCAGTACACAGCAAAGAATCTAAAGTTTGGGAAATTCAGTCTAAGGCTGGAATTTATGGTCTTACAGGTGGCCGAGTTGATCTTGTGCCTCTCATCCAAAATGAAGTGAGCTCACTTTTTCCTCCTTCATACAGAACTTGGATACCTGTCAGATGCTTTTGCAAGTAATGTTTGATCTTTCATCTTTTGGTAGAAGAGGACTTTGAGAGCAGCTCACAAAATGTCTTGTACAGCTCTGTTCTGAGCTTCACAGTCTTTGAACAGCAAGCAAAAATGACTTTTCTTAATGGATGTTAACTCTAAAAGACAATGAGGAGCTCGGTTATTCCAGTAATGGAGATAAGTATTGCAGACAAAACTGGCTGGATTGTTATTTAAACTAGTCAAAATATTTCAGAAAATGTTTTAGGATTCTGGAAGGCAACATCTTTAATTTTTCTATTATGTGTTGATCACAGCTGATGGCAAATGTATGTATTGGCTGAACTGGGTACCCTCAGAAAAGCTGAATATTTTTACACAATTACTGCATGTAGTTGTGTACATCATGCAAATATGAGTAATCCTATATGTGCCCTCACATACCAGATGGGGCTTTTCACATCTAAAAAGGGTTGTGTTCAAGTCAGATGTAAATAAGACTTTCTATTGTTTTAGAATCCCTAGTCTTACTAAGAATAATGAATATGGTATTGGATATCATGCATTAAAATTTGTTATTTAAAATATGACACATGATATACCCAGTGAAACTTATCCTGATGAGGGAAAAAATTACCAAGAGATGATAAAAACTGTAAGTCACACATGAATTAACTGGAGAATGAAACTTCCTTCTATTGTATATAACTTTTATAAAGATAGTGGTCCCACTGAAGATTTCATATTGCTAGCTCTAAAATACAGCTGCTCGCATGAGCTTATGATAATGTAAAAATGTTGGAAGGGGAGTTAATTCACTCCTTTATAATGGTGAATTTATTGAGCTATGATAATAATTTCTGTGGATTATATATTTATTGGGGGGAAAAATGTGCTCTGGATGGTTGCTCATTGGACTAAGAGGGATCTGGGTTTATTCGTTCTGGCTGTTCTCCCAGAAATAGATGGTTGACCTAGAAGGTACTCAAATCCAAGGTTTTTTTGGATAGAAGCCCATTTCAAGATGCAGACCTTGCTGGTGTCCTAGAGCTTGGTGAGAGGGAAGCCTTGACCAGCTGCCCAAAGTGTGCCACTTCTTGCCATGGGTGTAGGCTGTGTCCTGACAGCGCATGGGGGGCAGAGGAGTTCAGCCTGCCCAATTCTGCTCTGCAGAACAGATTTGATCTTGGACTCACAGCATCAACTTATCCAATTCTTTGTCACTTTTCTTCCTTTTTGATCATTCACTCTATTTCATTGGTATTTATGTGACAGAGAGTACGAGAGCACTCGTAAAACGCCTACAGCAGATTCGATCTGGTCGGAGTCTTCAAGGCACCACTCTTACACAGATAAGTTAATAATGACATTAATAACCTCAGAGAGCTTGTGACAAGGCCCTGCAAATTTGTAACCAAAATATCTAGCCCAGGATACCTTCTTGATTCTGGTTTAGTTTACCACAGCAACATGAAAGCACTGTGCTTCTCAAATGTCCTTCAGCTGGAGGGCTCTCCTCATGTAAAATATAGTCAAAGCCATCACCATTCTGTATAGCTCAAAAGCTCCTTTTCCTCTCAATTTTCTTGCTGAAATTACCTTTGAGACAACACTTTACCCCTCACTCCTATTAAATGATTATACAGCAAGAGCTATTTCTTTAGTGGGATGAAGTCTGTGGATCTGCAGCACTATTTTTCTCANTTTAAGTAAATATTTGGAGTCCCTCAATTTGGTTCTTTGTCAGACATTATGCTACACATGTGGGCTCTGGCAAGTTGAGGGCTGTGGGAGCAATTCTAATCTGAAACAGCCTCTGGTAAACACAAAAATGAGTGTATACCAATTTCAGAACCTCTCTATCTCGAATTACCAAAACAAACAGCTTTGAAATTGGAAATGTGTTTACCCTGGCCCTTCAGTCTGGCAGAGCAACCTTGGCCCCATGGAATGGAAACGATGCATTTGAAACATCACAAGCACTACAAAGGTTTGGGACCAAATATGGAGGAGGCTGTGAGCATTCTGGATTGAAGTACATTAGGAAGGGAGGAAAGAGCTGGTTGGATCCACAAGATAATGTGAGGCCCTTCTGTTGTACAGGGTTAGCCACAAAACTCTTCATTTTTCAATGCAAGCAATCGCTGTTACTTCAACAGTCTGGAATTCCTTGAATTCTATAGTAACAGTAATTATTTTTATGAGGCATTGCAAAGGTTGTAATGGGAACCACAGTATGATTTTGTCTGTACACTCTGGTTGTTGGCAATAAAATAAGTGACAGGATTTGTTTTTAACTCTACCGTTATCAATCTTGGAACATTTTGACAAAAACTAATCTGCCATGCTTTGTAATTTAAGTTGTTAAAATGTAAATTAGAATTGCCAAGTTCACAAATTAAGTGTACACAGGGAAAAAAAATCACTACCACTGACTTTAAAGACTAAATAGTTTTATTAGATCCTCTGAAAATGTATGGAAAATACTCATAATCTGAAAAATGTTAAATTGAGAAATTTTTGTGCATGGTTAAAACACATGCACTTGGCATAAATTTTAAATGTTGTGTGGTTGTCAGGGCTGACAACTATTTTACACCCATAATGGGCCGGAGCTGACTGAAAATAGTTTATCTTGATATTATCTATGGACTAAGTGCTTAAACATATTGTAGCTAAATTCAGTGTATTTATGGGGATCCTAAGAAGCAGGTAATTAGTGCATTGCAATTTTATTTCCAACATCAACCAGCAATATGAATCTGTGAGCCAACTTCACAGATGGCTTAGTCAACTTTAACTCCATTTATTTCATTGTGATGTCCTTATTTAATCCCCTGATTATTTCAGAATCAAACAATATTTCGGAATCAAGCCTATAATTTCATCTTTTTTCTTGATGATCCTGAACCATTCTAGCCAGTGCTGTCCCACTGATTTGTAGTCATAGTCTGGATTGCATTCAAGTTGCAGCTGGGAGCTGGTCCTATTTCTCTGCAGATACATTTAGGCACAGCAGAAAATTACAGTTCTCCCCAAAGTTGTGTGTATCTTATCAGGATAAGTTACACCATGGAGGAGCTCAGCAGGTGGAAAAGCAGATGTAGCTGAAGATCCAGCAGACACAACTCTCAGCATTCTTGTGTTTGCCTTTGGTGGGCTCCAGACTGATCCCAAGGACTGAACACCGTGGCTGAAGCGTGTAAGGAGAGCTCACAATGCTTTATTTAATTTGATCCAGAATGCAGAAATGGCTCTCTGAGCAAATGCAAAAGGCTCTCTGAGTCTGCTTTGGTATGCAGACCAAGGCACAGTGAATAGCAACTGCCAAAATTTAATTGCTGGCCTGAACCAAAATGCTATTGTAAGACATTCTGTAAAACATATTCAAACTCTGAGCCTGGAGAGCAGTTTGGACAATTCCACCTTTCAGCAGTCTGGTTTCAAGTCAGAATCTACAGTCTAACTTCTATGTATGAGAGGTAACCCATGACACAGTTCTGGAATTCCTTCCAAAATACTCCAATTATCTTCCCCTTTTTTTTTTTTTTTTTTTTTTTTTTTAACAATGTCCAGCCATGCCTCCCTTTAGGGAAGGAAAGATGTACTGATTTGAGGTTTTTCTTTTCTTTAATACTGTCAAGAAAAGACTAAGGTGTGAACATAATTTACTCAAAAAATGCAGTGAAGGAAAGAAAGGCAATGAATCTTCCAAAGACAAGATAATGCTATGGAAGAAAAATTAAATAGAAGAGAAAGTAAGAAGTATTCAGGGCTTCTTCACCTAAGATTTTACAGTACAGAGAAATTAATGGAGTACAGGATTTTTGTGTTTGTGATGATATCCAAGCTGCAATAACTGTAAGTCTGCTGAGATGAGGTTGTAAGAAAAGCTTAGGCAGTCCTTGTCTTTGAATTAATTGCAGTGTTAATGAACAAGTCTTCACACATCTCATACAAACACTTTAGCCTGACATTCCAAATCTCTGAAAGGCTTTACTTTGTTGCAGACAATGAGCACTTTAATAAAATACTGCCTTATACTTCCTCATTGAACCAGTTATGAGAGCTTTGGTGACTTAAGGAGCACTAACCTGGTTGATGCAGTGAAGAGCTGAATTTTTATCATGGACAAATGGTGTCAAGTCCTTGACTCAGTGATTTTAGGTGAATAATATCTGAAACACCTTCACAGGCAGCTCCAATATTTGTCCTTACATCTTCTAGCATGACAGCACAACAGTGAAGGCAGGTGCCCCATCTGAACACTGCCAAATCAAGCCTACTATTTCCAATAGCTGTCAGACTTTTAGGATATTTTTTCAACTCTTTGAAAAAACTCTGGCCAGTTCTGTTAGAAGAACGCGAGCAAAGCCAGTTCTTCAATTGAAGTAAAGTTTCCATGCATGCAGCAAGCAAAACCACTCAGCTCTATGGTAACAATAGATTTACAAATCTCATCATTTGTAAGGGAAAATTATTTATATACAGTTGCTTAAAAAGTAATTTAAGTTGATATATCATTTGGCACCTCATTAAATCCTTTGCACCATTATGTGAAAGTACAGTCCCATCAATTGTTATCTGATTTTTCTTGGTCACTGCAATGTACATCATTCATGTCATCTTCATCATATTTTGCATTTTATTTTCTTATACATGATACATACAGGTATGTCTTTGTGTGTATGTATCCTGTACATTACATTTCTGCATCCACATACATGTGTGTGTGTGTAAAAGTATCTATACAGAGAGAGAAAAACTCTCTGTGTTTCTGTGTGTACAGAAGGAATGAACCTCAAATTAATGTTTCATGGTGTGGTTGTTGTTCTTTCTGGCACGAGGGATGATCACATAGCACATTTGCCAAGATGCTGTGGAATAATTTTTTTGTGGGTTCTATGAAATGCTTCCCTGTATTAAACCTCTTTGTGAGTGTATTCTTACAAACCAAATAGGCTGAAAAACACTGTAAATAAGACATTGCTTTCACATACTGTATTAATTTTACTCCTTGCTGTGACATCATCCTTTCCTTTTTTTTTTAATTTTGGTGATGTTTTGGTCTTTCTCTTAATGATTACAATATAGCCACTTCTAACAAAATTTGAAGTATTTTTTTGACTTAAGATAGTGAGACCCTGGCTTCATTCTCCAAGGGCTTTTTGCTTTTTATAATTTTCTGCAGCATCATCAGTCACAAATGAGGTGAACCTTGCACTCTACAGTGCCAGGCCTGCAGGCAGCTGTTAAGGATTTCTGCTGCTGTGGCTACATGCAGAACTTTTCATCACTGGGAGTCTTCCTGACCACAAATTGGTAATTTTTAGTTTCATTCTATTGTTTTACAGGTTTGTTTTCTGGGAGTGCCACACTGGTTTCTAATTCTCTCTTTGAGACATGAGCTCTGTCACAGCTGAGCACATATAGCATCCCTTGTGGTGTGTGAGACATAGAATGGTCACTCCTGCTTTAAACTTTGAGAGCTCAAATAAATCCTCTGTCACTTTGTGCCTCTCTTTAGTTTCTCTGCAGAGAAACAGGATTCAGAGGAAAACTGCAGACCATGACTGCAAACTACCATAAAACCTGTAATAAAGCAAAAAGAACTTAAATAGTTCAGGCTTACATTTCACCAAGCTGCAGGAGTCCTCATCCCTTATCTTTATAATTCTACCTGCTAATGAGTTCTGTGACTTGCTTCTAGACCAAAATGCGGCTTATCAACATTAATGAACCTTTATCACTTTTCCCTTAAAAAGTTTGTGATCTGAGCCTTTGGGCTGGAGGAGTGTTGCTAAGACAGATGCTTTACAAAAAGCTGTTAGTCTTGTGCAGCCAAAGGTTTGACAACCTAAGGGGTTACTGAGACCATTTTCCAGTGTCATTTCACATTCCTCAGGCATCTCCTTCAGGGAAAAGGAAAGATATGATACCCAGCCTAGTTTTCTCACTAACCTGAGAGACATTATGGAAAAAATATTTATTTTATTACAGGTCAAAACAGGACAATTCATCTAAGTGTTTTTTAGAAATTATTTTTACACTATTGCATCTCAAGGCCAGCAAATATATCAGTGTATGAACATGAATGGTAGTTGACATAAAAATGCCTGCATTCGTGTTTCTTAGACAAGCTACCTAATCAGTTTAAGGAGTTATTTATTCAAACACTTATTCAGAAGCTGAAAAAATTTCAGGCATGGAGATGCATTATTTTATGGATTGAATTTAAAACTGCAGCTGACTTCACACTGAGGTATAGGTCCTGGCTTAAAGAATCAGATGTGGACTATGCTTTTTCCTGACATTTTTGATTGGATTAACGTTGGGTACAAATACAACTATTCTGTATCTCTGAACACAGACATTTTTCAGAAGGACAAAAATGCATGCTGTTTAAATATTAGTTATCCGTGTCAAATGTTCCTTTTGTACATATTCTCCCAGTATATTGGCATTATCCAGGTTTAACTTACTGCATTTCTACTTGAGGAATCCGAAAACCGTTATTTGCCGGCTTCGGTTTTTTTAACATTGATAGTTTTGTCACGTCATTCATTACACCCTTCTGCTTCTCTTTGGGAAGCATTACTCCACTGGAAAGGAGCAATAGGATTTCATGACAGCAGCACGTTAGCCAAGACAATCGATTACAGTTGTAATTTCTCACAGATGTTTAAACCCGGTGGGTTTAAATTGATATCCAAGGAAGTTTTAAGAGACTTCGCGGAATGGAGGTGCGTCGCCACTCTACATACGCCTGTCTTCCTGACAGCACAGCATATTATCTGTAAGGAAGCACCATATGGCCTCAACTCATGAGACAGCACCACTGTGTACTAGATGAATTTCTCTAAAGCTGAGCAGCAAAACTATAATGCACCGTGCTAAAGTGCATATGTGAGGAAACCAAGAGTGTTATAAACACAGGTGACAGCCTGGCAAGCTTTTCTGGAAGTATCACCTGTCCTCTCAAGATGATGCATGATGAATAAATATTGGCTGTACACATTCTTCATCCTTACTTAGTGCTTGGTGGTGTTAATGCTACTTATGCACTTGGGTTCTTTGGTAATACAATTAATAATATCAGTTTTGACCTCCAAAGACCTCTGCAGTAAATTGCATTCCTTGATTTTGGTCGATTGTCTCTAAATTTGTGGGAAATGCATGTATTATAGAGAAGGTTTCTTAAAAGTTGTGTTTCCCCCTGGGCTGTCACAGCAGTTGACATATGGCCTCATGTGTAAAAGTTAGCACTGCACAAAACCCACTCCAACTCACATGAAATCTATTAACAACTGGCTTAAATAAGAAATCTCACAAAGAAATTCAATACAGGCATTTTTTTCCTGAGATCATGGGGAGATTTGGGTTTTGCTAATGTTATTCAGTAAGTTGCTCATGCCTTGGCTTTTGCAAACTGATGCCTTATCACTTTTCACCAGAATATCCTGGTGTTTGATATTTTGCTGAAATACCTGTGGAAAATTTTATCAGAGTGGGTTATGATGTAATGCTTCCACTGGGGAAGTAAAGTTTAAGACAAGGAAGAAAATGGGTTTCTTATACCAGACAACTTTTCTTTTCAAAATGCAAATACCAAGGTCACTAAAGGCAAGTTTAACACTTGTTTCTTTTGAGCCTAGCTGGTGACACTTTTGCAATGGGATGGGTGTCCAGGTGAGACATCCCTGCCTTTGCAAAAATAAGATTTTCTTGAGATATTATTGAAAAAAATGCTATTTCTTTAACCCACCTGTTGTCTGTTAATTGATTTTGACTACTGATGTATTTTGTTCCCCTCATTTTTTATTGTACACTAGACATGTTTGTTTTGTTGTCGTTGTTGTTTGAGTTTGGTTTTTTTTAATCCTATATCATTTGTGATTTCTCAAGTGATAGGGCAGCATTTTCCAGTAGACTGAACTTAAAATTTTACAACTGGAGGTGAAAGCTGATCCAGTACCCAGACTGTCAGCTACCCAGTCCCAACACAACACACTGTCAAACAGCTCTAATTTATGCAACCTTTGTGAGGTATGATGGAAAAATAGCACCCTGACACATCTGTTGCCATCATTCTCCTTCATCACTGATATCACCTGTGAAAACACAGTCCAGAACTTCTGTGCTCCCACCTTCTGCACAGAACTGATGCTAATTCCATTTGTGGAGCAGGGAGACATGGAGGAAAAAAATCCTAAAAGCAGTGAGACTGGGTGCTTTCCCATTCTTTGCTGGAGTATTTCTTGAGAAAATGGTGTAATTTTTTGGTATGTTAAAGCAGAAGTATAACTTGAAGCTGTTAACAGTAAGACACTGAAAATTAGGCTACTGAAGACCTGACTTTAGCAGGTGTGAAACAGTTGCTGGCCAAGTTCATCTGTTCTCTGCTGAGCATCCTAATATAGTTAAGAGTCTTGTAAGCTTTCTTGCTCCCCTGCAGCCCCTGAAGCAAAAGACCTCAGGGCTCTTCTGAACAGCTCAGTCACAGGAAGGCTTAGGCAGTATGGAAAGAAAAACAGATCTGGTAACACAAAAAAAAAGGGGGTTACGCCCTTAGTGAATGCTGGCTATTCACCTCAAATGCTGTGTGGTTTTCATGCTATCAGTTAAAAAACAGCTGTAGAAAATACTAAGTTCATTGGGGAATAAACAAAAGTCACACAAAGTAGAATTACAAGATAAAAATTGATAAAAATTATACATGTTCAGGTTTGGATTTTTTTTTTTTTTCTGTATCATAGTGCTCAACTGACCTTGATTTTCATTGCCACAGGATGAATAAACAGAGAGATATTGATGTAGAAGCAAGTATAAAAAGATACAGGCAGTTCTCCATTTAGATGGCATATTGTTGTTTTCTGCTTATAGTAGCATAAATTCCTATGAAGACTCTCTGACTTCATGCTTCAAGAGAGGAGAAAGTTTTATGCCTTTATTTAAAATACTTGATATACAGAAAACATAAACAGGTCATTGATTTGGTCCATGACATTATTATGTTTTACTCTAGGCATTATTGTACTAATAATTCTAAAATCTTTGAATTGCTTCATTCAGGTTAGATGGGTTTTGTTTTAATTGCACAGAATAATCTTAATAAGAATGTCTCAATCATCTTTTAATGTCAAAAATGAAGTACAAATAATAACGACCTCATGTAAAGCTATGAAGCTTTGTGATATCAGGATGTATATTTTCCTTTTCTTTTACTTTGTTAGTTGGAGGTCAGCACTAACAGACACTAAATTTGAAATTGTGTTCTCAGTCCTGAAAAAGACTCCACTTTTTTTTTTCTTTTTTTTTTTCATAAAAATAAGAGTGCTAATTCAACAGCAATGACTGCCTCAGTAGGTACAAGAAAAGAGCAGAACCGTCTGTCACAATAATTCCCACACAAACAGTGAGGAGCCAGAACTCTTCCTGTAGGTACAAATTTTTATGACCATCCTTTGTGAAATGTTTCATGCTCCAAGATAATATATCAAGCAAGCACAGTGACTAATAGCTGCACTTTTTGGATATTTTTGGATTTATTTTGACTCATTTTGAAAGGTGTTATAAAGGTGCTCAATTTTAATGTTTTGGGTTGGAGTTTGCTCATTTGGAGGCTTGGAGTTTGCTCATTTGGCTTCTCTTTGTTTAAGAATTTTCTTTTTTCTTATGCAGCTTCTTTCAGTTGATTTTCAAAAAGATAAACATCTATGTTGGATATCGAAAGTGATGAGATGTCTTCAGTATTAATGCATTGATTGCCATGACAATTGCAGAAATTGATCATGAGGCCTGTAAATTGAGAGGTTGTATTAATGGTACTCATTTCCTTTGGCTTTTAGACTCATGAAGATGAATAAATTTCTCCACTGCATTCCAAATAACAATATCTACCTGCACTTTTGAGAAGTAAGAGTCTCAGCAAGCAACAGTGGTCATGTAGGCAGAGTTCCCCTGGTCTTCCAAGCTGACAGAATTTTCTGCCTGATATTTGTTTATCCATACACTCATGCCTGAATGAAACATCTTTTAAATTATGCAGTTTTCTTGAGTATGGAAAAGGCATAGAGATTGTCTCATACATTTGCATCTAACATGTCTGGTGGTTATTATAAAAAAACTCTGTAATCAGCCCTATTAGGCCAAATATTACCTAGGTATTTTGGTTAATTTGCAGCTATCACTGTGAGCAAAGTGGAATCATTTAAAGTGAGTTTAGATGGGCTGACCAAATAAGCAGTATAAAATAAAAAATTGCACAGATTTCTTTAATCTGTTTCCCCTTCCTGCTACCCCTCTCCTTCCAGTTCCTTGAGGTTCATTCCTTCATTTCTTTTTTAACCTTACATTTATTTATGGCATTCCCCAACAGTCTCTCTTCTTTGCATCTCTGAGGTTTCCTCCAAGGACAGCCTTCCTATGTTTAACCATCATTTTTTCAGGGCACACGCTCTCAACATAAAAATCAAGAAACAGAAAAGCATCATTTACTGTCACTGTCTCTGCAGGCTATATGAGTTCCATTTCCACATTGTCATTTATGTTTTAAAACCCCTCAGTTTCATTTCCACTCAGGTCTGCTTCCTTTTAGGATCCCTGGTACAGCAGAAGAATGCGATTATTCAAGGAACTGCAATTCAGGTTAAAAGTGGAGATAAACACAAAACATTTCTGTTGAGGGCCAAGAAGGTATAGAGTAGAGAAATTCAAAGCAGGGAGTCAGGCTGAGAAGGCAAACACCAAGAACCAACCAAAACCCCATAAATGGTCTGATTGAGAGCTTTGAGAGTTCCCTGCATCACGCCTGTGGCTGCATTTCCAGATAGTTCACTAACACATACATCCCATCTGGAATGGAGGCTGCTCTCACCAGCATCTTTAACTTTTTCTCACATCAACATTTCATGTAAAAAAGTATTCAAAAATACTTTTTGTGCTTCCTCATCCATGATGCAGTAAAAAGCAACTGGTAAATAGAGCTTGACACACAGTCCAAAATAGTTTCCAATTAAATATTTTTAAACTACAAAGGGTTAAAATATCTCATTTCTACACCACTGTCCCAAACAGTACCACTATCTGTCTTTCTCTTTTATATATTCCTTCTTTTTATTACTCTGCCTTATTTAGGTTTCCAGTCCTATTCAAGGTGGAAAACACTCCTAACTGGGAAGCTGATGTGGACAGACATTTAGGTGACATGACTATGTAGGAGGAAAGAGCTGTAGCAGGTAGGAAAAACAAAGTGTAATATAATGCTGAAAAATGTTTTTTGTTCAGGATGTCCACACAGTTTAAAACTCAATGAAATCAGTTTCATATGGCAATGTTATAGAAAAATCACCTATAACTACCATTATGTTTTACAGTGGTTTTCAGTTGGTTTTTTTTTTTACATTTGTGAGGGGAATTGCAATCTTCTTCTGATCATCGAGGTATTTCCATTCTACTCTTGTTCACTTTAAATACATTTCACTGTTCAGGCCTTTAACTAGCTCAGTAAAACGTTTCAGATCTGAACTCTATCACTCCATTGACTGAACTTTGCAATTTAAAACTAATGTGCTGTTGCACTGTCTACAGGCACTCCTAATGGACAACTTTAACATTGTTTAGATGCCAGGTAATTTGTTACAACCTGAATTTCCTCTTCTACTTAATGGCTGAAAGTTAAATGTTTGCCATCAAAACCAGTGGTCTGTTGAACATTGATCCATGTGAGAACAGTGAACCTATGTCTCTGCAAATTTGTAAGTCATCTAAGAGGCAAAGCAAAGCTGACCTCGTAATGTCAAATCCCATTTACAGCTGGTGAATAGGTTGGAAAGAAGGTACTTGGTAATCTTTTGAGCAGTATTAAAAATACACTACTGTGCAGAAGGATGAAAGCATTGGTAAATTAATGTAGGGAGTCTGGCCTTTCCAAATAATTTATAGTTGAATTTTGTCTTTTAGGAGGAATGGGATGCAGTTAATAAGTGTTCTGACTTCAGTAAACAGCTTCTGAGCACAGAGGCTTCCAGATTAGTGTTAGAAGCTGTAGCTTTGCCCTTCTGTATGCACCATTTTGTTTTAAATTGTCTTTTCTTAAACTTCATTAGTAATTGTTTTCTAACTTCACTCCAAAGTGGTATCTCACATCACTTAGCTAAAGCATCCTTTAGTCTATATTTTACTTAAATTCTTCTTATTCACTGGCTACAGCCACAGGAACACCTAGGCATAGACTCATGAGGCTGGGGCTGATGCCCCACTCAAGACTAGTGTTTCCATTTCCCTGCAAGTGTCTGTATTGTCCTCACTCAATAAATTCACTCCTCTGGATGTCAGCTATGAAACTGTTGGGGCTTCCAGGTTTGCACCTTTAAGATCTGACTCACACAGCTTGCAATTTGCTGCACAATTTACTGGATAGCTCTCCACTTTATTTGGCTAAACTAACAGTCATTGTTGCTATTTAATTTTTGCATAATGGGAATTAAACTTTTAAGGCCTTTTTTTGAAACAAAAAAGCTTAATAACTGAAAATGAAAATGTTTAGGTAGTAAAGCTTTCACTTGCAGGGCTTGCAAAGGCTCTGAGCAAATGCAAGAAAGATCTTCATCCACTCTCTTTCCAGAGTGTCACTGCACTGTTTTAAACCCATATATACTGGCAACACCCAGGGCTGGATTTGGAATGGAAATCAAAAGTTCTTTTGAAGGGCAGTAGCAATTTATCAGAATTGTCAGAGACCAGTGAAGAGGATGGTTGCTGGATATAAAAACAAGATGTGACTCTGGTGGTTGTGTGTGCTAATATATTTATGAATTTGGGCAGAAAGATGAACGGACACTTCATCTGTGCCTAATGCAATTTCATGCAGATTCTCACCAGTTGTGACCTCTTTGCGTTGCTCCAGAATGTTATGCCTGAAATAGCTTGCCCTCCTCATCCCAGTATTTTTTATTAGGCTTCTGCTGTGGCCAAAACCTACAAAATCTAACTATGCAGCCTGTGGAGTGCAATGCTTTCTGAGGAATTTAAATGGAGCCAAAAACCAGGCTCCAATTAGACAGCTTGCTACATTCTCACCATGGAGAGGAGACAGCATGTAAACTACCCATATGCATTAATTATAATCTCCTCCCCTGCTTTCCATTTTTCAGCTTGCCAACTCTCTCTCCCCAAAATGAATTCTCCTGCCCTTCCTTTGTGGCTAAGATTAGGAGGTTTTGCCCCCTGAAATTAAAAGGAGATGGGCACATCCAAAAAAAGGCTGGTCTGTGGGGACCCAACCAAGCTGGTGTGTGTGTGTGTGTGGTTTTTTGTTGGGTTTTTTTTGTTTGTTTTTCTTTTTCACTGAGTCATCGGTGGTTAAGAGTGACAGTGGGGAACAATTAGTGTTTTCATAAAACTTAGACCTAAGGCTGAGGAGAGAGCAGGAAGCAATATATCTGTGGTGAGTAAGCCTCAAGAGCCATAATTTCCCTGTTTGTTTCAGTTCAGATGAGTGCCACCCTGTTGTTTGTTTTATAAACTGTTTAATAAACTGTAATGTTTATTAACAGTAATCCATTAAGATCATCTCCTTTGAGACCTTTCCTGTACAGTCAGTGCTCTGCACTTCAATGAGGAACCCAGTTTTATTTTCCTCTTGTTTCTTGTTTTGCACCAATTCAGAAACTTTAATGATTTTATCTGAACTTTTATACCATGCTGCATAGAGAAAGAGATCTGAAAGCTGTTTAGGCAACCTCTGCCAGCTTCAGACGTGTCACACAGAAAAATAATGAAGTCTAAAATGTGTGTATGTGAGCCCCATCGTCTGAAATTGTAACAGCTCAATTTCCTTGCTAGGATGTGGGAAAATTAGCTGTGCTATGTCATGTGGTGGATCAAGGTGGGAGGTAGCACAGGTGGTCATAACAACTGCAAAGGTTTTATTACAGAAGGTTCTGCTCATTTTTAATAAAATTGTCCTTGAAACCCAGCTAGCCAGAAATTAATAGGAAGCTTGCAATGATTTTTTTTTCCTCAGGAAAGCAACTCTGAAATTTCACATAGTGAAAACCACTTATCAGTGCATCTAAACCGAGTTTTATTTTAAAATACAGTTTTTAATTAAAGTTTGCAATTCTGAGCCTGCTGCTGGTACCTGATATCTTGCTAAAAGGTCACAGCACTGGTGGCATTAATGGCATGAGAGCCTGATATAGGAGATTATGAATGTTCAAATTGCCTTTCAGCGCAGGTTTATCATTAGGAGGGGCTGCAGGCATTCCTGGCTGAGGGCAGGTTTAGTGATGGAAGCGAGGTGCTTGTTTTTTGGCATGGCTGTTCTCACAGGAACCAGGCTTTTTCCTAGGATGGGTGTGAGCAGGGAAGGGGCAAATGCTTGTCCATAGTCTCAGCTCCCTCCTTTGAGGAGAGTGTTGCTCCAGCAGAGGTGTGGTGGGCAGGGTGGGGATGGTGACTGGGGGGCAGTCACACCCTAACCCCTGGAGATAACAGGGGCACAAACATCCCCTCCCTGCCCAAGCCCTATGGGTTGTCCTTACCAAGAGCAGGAGCTGCTTCATGTGGCTTGTGTCCCTCACTCTTCAGGTGACAAAAGTGACTTTGCCTGTACTGCTGGAAAGCTTTGAACTGGATTGGTTCCAGTTGTATCTTGAGATGTAAACAGAAGATCCTTGAGCTGCTTTACTGCAGCTGACAGCGATACAGGGGGACTGTGGAGCTTTGGGCACTTGCCAGAGGAGAGAGGAGATGCAGCTATTCTCAGAGTGGCATTGCACAGAGCTAAAGAGAAGAAAATTTATTTGGAAGCTGTGAAAGGACCTCACAAAGTGAGGCAGAATTGGATGTTTCTTGCTGGGGGAGGCTGGCATGGCTGTATTCTGAGCTCCTGAGGCAGCCCAGTGTCCCTCCTCCTGCCCCTGGAGCGTATCGGAAGTAAAGCAGAGCGATGAACTTTGCACAGCAACGAGAGGAACTTTGGTGCTGCCTGAGCCAGCAACCTGAAGCTGCTGCTGTGCAGGGCAGGCAAAGGACAAGACTTGAAAATCTTCCAGTTTGGCTTGGAGGAAGATGCTAAGGAGGCCTTAGAGCCAATGTTCTCCAGCAGTAAGCACAAGACTAAGCTGTCTGCAAACAACCCCAAGGATAGATTGGGCACAGCCTTATTACTCTGGTCATAACTCTGAATTACTATTACTTTAAAAATATATTGGTCTAGTGAAAGCTGAAATTAAGTGGAACATATTGCCACTGCCCTCAGGGATCTGGCATGGAACCACCACTGAAAGCAGAAATGATCATTTGCAAACAGAACAGAAACCAGAGCTCTGAGAGTCAGAGGCACTCGCTTCAGAACATCTGCCAGATGAGCCATGGCATAAGCTGCAGCGTCAGATTATATGTGTTGGGCTGTTGGGTTTTGTTGCTATTTTCTTTCAAAATTGCTGTTTGGTCTCATATAAAGCCATGAATCTTTGCCAAAGACAGTACTGAGGGTGAGGATCCAGATGAAGTAATTATGTCTAGCACAGGGTCTCTGAGACACTATGTATCCAAACTTGTGTTATCAATACCAAAGTGAGTTAGCAATAGCAGATTTTTCTAAGTACAAAGGTGGTCAGAATGCTTCAGAAAATAAACAAATAAATAGAAAGGCACCTTTAAAAGGTTTTTGTTAAGGAATGCAAAATCTGAGCCATGGCTTCAGCCATATTGAGGAAACCACCATGCCAAAAAATACTACCTGCAATAGCTAAAAGTAGCTATAGAGTGAGGTTTTAAAAATAGTCTCTCTGTTTATTTTTCTTGAATAGAGAATAAACTGCTTGTTATAAACAATGATTCTTATTTTTGTGAAGTATCCTTTCTGTAAGAAGATAAACCAAGTAAACTTTCTAATTTGGAGCCTTGGGAACTACACTTTCCAAAGAAGTCGTCTATGGAAGTTGGTGGTGACAAACATAGGCCTTAGGTAGGTCACAGTGATATCAAAAAGGGACTTTTGTCATTGCAGAGAAATTCTTGCTCAGGCAGAAGAGGTTATGTCAGTGTAAGGCGAAATGGGAGGGAAGCAAAGGTCTTTGTGCCCAAGACAGTTTTATATGGGCAATAACCTCCCCTTGATGAGCTGGCTGAGTCTGGGGACGTGATTTATCTGGTGCTAATGAGTTTTCTGCTGCCTCCAAACACCTGAGACAACACAGGGTGTCTCAGAGATTAGCTGACTACAGTTAGGAACTTGCTTTTTTGTGCTGGAGACTTTTCATTATGCTGACTGCCATTAGGGCTGCGTTTGGTTGAGGAAGGTGGAGGAAGTGGAAAACTGTTATTCTAAGAAGATCTTTGTGCAGAGAGGTCTGTGTTAGAGGTTCAAGGCCAAGCAATAGATCTTAGAAACTGAATGAGTTTCTCAACACAGCTTTTGTGTTGCTCAGCAGCTAGGAAAACAACCTAAGGATAATGGCTTTTGAGAAAGGTAAAGACTAAATAACTTTCGGTTTTCTCATTAAAATCTTCTCATTATTTAGAAAGATATTCACCTAAGACAGCAAAATACTGTTTTGTATTACAGACTTCCTCTGAACTTGGGCCTCTGAAAAGTTTATACTGTAAAGCAGACAGAAAGAACAAAAAAAAATTGGAAGGAACTGCTTGCTCAAGCTAACAAAGCACACCCAGGAATTAAATCCAGGCTGCATTATTCCCCCCACCCTACATGAAGCCTGAGGATGCTGATTTGGCCAGCACCAGGCTACTCTGTATTAGTGAGTGACACATAGTCTTTATACTTATGAAAAAAGTGCGGTCACTGATAAGCCTCTCGAAATGCCTTGTCCTTTTAACAACAAAGTTAACCAGTGGAGGAGGCTTTGCATGTAAATGAGGTTCTCTTCAGGTTTCAAATCTAATCAAAGTGGAATTCAACTTTCTTCTAAAGGATATGCAAAACTAGTTGGTCAAACATCCTTCAGCCTCTAAGTTTATCACCAGCCTGACGTCAGTCTGGAAATCCCAACTTTCTTAAGAGATGATAAATGTTATCTGCCAATCTCTTCCACTGAATAAACTCTGTTTGATCTGCATTAATCACACTTGGCAGAAGCTGTTCGAGCCTGCTAGCAGCAATCCTGGTGAACAGCTTGGCATCATTGCTTAATAATGAAGTGGAACAGTATGAAAAAAAAACATGAAGGAGCCTCCTTTTCATTGCCACCCCAAAGTTAATGAAACACACATTAAAATGTATGGTTTGAAATATTCAATAGATCTGAAACTGTCTTCTTGTAATCATATTATTGCTCTCAAGGGCAAAACATATCCCTTTCTTTTTCCCTTTTCTGCTATAATGCTATGTGTCAGAAGTGCACAGAAATACCAGATACTTCTGCAATTTTTGATATTTTTTAACATTTTAATAAATGAGTGTTCGATGTCCTGAATTAATCTTGACAAATTTTGACCAAGAATGTTTGAGTCATTTTTGCTTTCACTCCAATATGATGAAGCACAGTTCAGAGCTCAACAATTCCTTCCATTTTCTTTAGTAAGGAGAGAGGGCCTGGGACAGGTCTGTGCATCACTTCAGCCCAGCAAACCCTTTTTTGGGGTGGTCTCTCCAGATATTTAAGCAGTGTCTGGAACACATGCTGAGAATTTCCACAAAAATGCTCTGTCTGGCTGCAGGTTCTCATCCAGCAAATGCTTCAATACCTTTTTGAGTGACTTTGCTTGGGTGTGTGGCTGCACTAAACTCAATGGGACTGTTGATATGGGGAAAGTCTAGCACAGAAATAAGGAATTGATAAAAACATCTATTAGAGAATTCAAGGAGAGTGAGAAATGTGCTCCTGGGGGGTTACATAGCACCTGCCTTGGTCTGGAATAAATGGGAAGAGGGAGTAATAAAGTGAGTGGAGAGGGAAGTACAGAAAGTGGAGTCACAGCACTGAAAAATGAGATGCAAGAATGGAAGAGAAAAGAACAGAGGAGACAAAGTGAAAATATTTAGTTTGCTTGTGGCTAGATGGAGAAAATAATGGTTTTTAAGAAGGGAAAGATCTTCTCTAAACCTTCCATACAGTTTCTGGGTGTGCAGGGCCTGCTCAGCAATGACTCACAATGTTCTATGGAGGAATCTCTCTTGTAAAAAAGAACATTGGCAAAACTAGTGTGCTTGACAAAGGAAAAAAAAAATTAACTTTCTCCCCTGAAAAAGATAGTCAGCTTCTCCAGAGATATTAACAATATTTCCATGTTAGGAGTGTGCAGGGATATAAGGATAACATGGCTGATCTTCTTTATAAATGTTCATTCATCTCAGCTTAAGCCTTGAATTTTTGAGACTAAAAGACAACTTAAACACAGGATTTTCGAAGCATCATCGTCATTTTGTGGTACTCTGGGCCTTTTCCTAAAATTTTATTCCTGGAGGTCAAAGTTGCTTTAAAACATATTAGTAAGTTAAAAATGCATATTCCATCCTAGTAGTCCAACAGGTTCATTGAATCCATCCTGTTAAAATATAAACTTCTTCCTCTAGCCTATAATATGCACTACTATTGAGGATTTTCTAATTAAAAACTGTGTTATTTGAATCCTGAGAGACACATGCCCTCTGAAATCATGTAACATTGTAGTTAAAGTAACAATGAACCCTCTTCTTTTTCTCAGAAATTTATTTTACTGCACAAAAGTTTATTACAGAAGGGAAAGGCTTAGAATGAATAAAAGAACTAAGAAATAAGGGCATAAACATACATTAGGTAAGACATTATCATGATGTATGGCAGTTTTTCTGAAATTTGTATATTCAGACAAAGAAATTAAGAAGGAATTAACTAAGTTATAACATTTTGGAAGATATGTCTAAATACTTCAGTTTAGTGGTGGCCACAGAAGCTATTTTCATTCTTAAAACAAACAAGTTAATTACTGAAATTTCACTTGGATACTTGAACTTTCACATTAGACACTTGGAAGTCCATGAAAATATTTAATTACTAGTGGGCCAAAATATTTCCTAATACTGGTAACATGTGTTTTCTTTCTTGTAGACACCTACACTAAAGACTCATGAATTTACTGGGATTTGCTAGATATTCACCTCCCTGGAAATACACTTTTGTCTATGCCCACAAAAAACATACATTCTTAATTCTATTTCATTAAAGAATTGCAGTTTCCATATGGCAATATATATGTAATGCATACTATATTAATTCAAATTACTCTCCACTCTCTAAGAAACTGTCACTTTAATGAGACATCACAAATAAAGTGCAATCTGAAAAAAAATCTCTCACCTATAATTGCTCAAAGCATGCATTCTCTCTCCAAGCTTCATTTTCACTGCATGTGTAATGTTTTTAAAGTGGTGTTGAATGTAATGCCTTTTACTCTGAGCACTCTTCACTTCCTGGCTCGAGTTTCCTTTTTGATATAAGAGGGAAAAGTTGAAATTGCTTCTAGACATGTAGAGAGAGCACTAGAATACAGATTAAATCCTTTACAAGGTTTTGATAAGTCAGGAGTCCACTATCTCAGAAGCAGTTTGGCTAATCAATAACGAGGCAATGTTAATTAATTCATGTGCTTGTACTGGGCCATCCTTTTATAAACTTACATATATATATATATATATATATATATATATGTACATATCTATAAATATATGAAATTACTAAGGTCATATTCTTTTGTCTCTGTTATTCAAAGGTGAATTTTCTAAAGCCTCTACTGAAAACTGAATCTGACCACACAAAACAGGAAGAATATAATAAAAGGAAAGAAGATAATAAAAGGAAAGAATATATATGATGAGAAATAAATGTATGAAAGAAGACCTATCAAAAAAAGTATGGACCCAGAATAAGGGCCAGTATGGAAACAAAAAATTATGGATAAAATTTTCAAAAACATTTTATTGCCAGGTTCGAAAATGGTAGACTACACTGAATTGAATTTTACACCCATCTGCTGGAATATCTGCTCTCAGACACATTTTAAACCCAGGAGTCTAAAAGCAACTATTGCCCAAATGCATTTTTGTTATGAACTTTTGTATCTAAATGTAGATGGTGAGACAAAGAGTAATTTATAATGGCATGATATATACATATTGGTAACGACAGTGTCTCAAATTCTTTTTTTTTTTTTTTTAATGTTTTTTGGGGGTTTGTGTAAATGGCAATTTCAGTTCTCTTAAAACAACTGTATGTTTGGAAAAGGATAATTTATGAGGAGCAGTGCTGTTTTGGAAACATGCAGCTTTTAGTATCAATCTGAATTTTTCTGATAAAGGGTAAAAATTGTATTGAGTAATATAGAAAACAGAAGACCTTTTCAAAGGTTAATGTAAATAGCAGGAAACCATTTAGACCATTCTTTTTTTATTATTATTTTGTTTATTAAGATTAAAGGACTTATTGCTGTTCTGAAGTGAAACTTCAGTACCGTGGGGAAGGAAAAAAACTTTGCTTAGGAATTCAGGTACTGCTTACAGACACATGCTCCATGGTGTAAAATATCTAAGGATACTCCTACAGAGGATGCTTAAAAACTTGCAAGATGGTTGGCAAGTTGGAAATCTTTCCTTACTTCAACATAGGCTTTATTAGCCATGTATTTATACCTTAGAGAAAATGGTTATTATTTATGAATAAATTCACTTAGCAAATCCAAATTAAATTGGTAAGTACTCTGCTGTCTTTCTTTCAGAACATCTCATCATTGCAGGACAGACAGAACTTGAAGATTAGGAAGATTGAAGACAGGACCTGCAGATTAGGAGGTGATATCAGGATAATGAACAATGAATGCATGTGTATGCTGGCTAGATGGACTTGATCAAGATGTTATAAATATCATTGTTAATGAGGTGTAAAAGTGATGGAAACACACTTCTGAAGATGGCTCATCAGGATTTCTGGTAAGCACTTTTTTTTGGGCTTCATTATCTGCTGTAATCTTTGGTGTGGACAACCAAATCATTCCCCAGATTTTAATTTCACAAACACAGGCAGCTGGAATGCTGAGATAAATGTATTTATCTTCCCAAGGGAAGAAACCAGGCATTGCCAAAGCGAGCTCAAGGGCTACCAGTCTGAATTTTCCTCCTGTATGGATTTGACTCTCTGGGTAACCTGCAAGGTCTCTTGCCTCACCTTTTTTTCTTTTTCACAAGTCTCAAGTTTGCTGTTGGTGTTCTCTTGTGCTTATAAAAACACTCCTAGTGACCATGGTTGTGTTTTTACTGTAAAATTATCTAGAACTTGTGATGGAACTTGAAGTGTAAACAAGTAAACAAATAAACAAATAAGTCTGTTCAGAGTGATGGCAGATTCATACTTGTCTTCCAGGTAGCTGACAGTGACTCATTTATTTCCAAATAAATGCCAGCTTTCTTTGAGCAAAACCACATTAGAGTAGATAAAATGACATGAGAATCTTTAAAAAACCCAAGCATAGCATAAAAATGCATTTTCACTTAAAAATCCTAATTAAAAACGAAAAAGAAACAGACAGAGTATACTTGAAGTATTGGATCACGTATGCTGCAGATAAAACTAACAAAACATCACCTGACTTGTGGAACAGAAAAGAAACCTTGTTTGAACATAAACAAATGAATCTGACAGGATTATTTTTGGCCTGTTTTTAGAGAAACAGAAATGCAGACAGCTGACTACAACAAATGAATTCAGAAGCAATGCTTAGAATTAAGAACGGTAATGCTTATTACTCTTGATAATTAGAAACAGTTGCAATTTTTTTTCAATATTGAGATATAATGACAAGCACCCAGGAGTAATATTTCCTTTGACACGTGGAAAATTTTTAACTTTTATTTTATAAAGTGAGAGTTATACTAGAATTTGGAAGAACATGGATTTGAACATGTACAAGAGCAGTTTTAGTATTTCTTCTAATACAAGTAGCCAAAATTCTTTTATGTCTTGGTTTAATCCTCACATAAGGTCATGGTTCTTCCTTGAAATTATTTTGTACCTTTATTACTTAGGAAAAAAAAAAAACAGCAAAATGTGAATGTGTCAGAGTTCTGATGGTGAATACAGGGACCTGTCTTGGCAGTGTTATATCTTTGTAAAAAAGCTTGCCAAAAAGATGTGATAATATTGCCACATCAGATCTCTCAGTCAACACAGATTCCCTTTAAGAACCTTGGCTACTATTTCTTCAGGGAGTTCATTTGATTGTTCATAGGCCTAGGAACTCACACAGCAGATCTTCCTCTGTTTTTACTCATGGGATTTTCAAACACTCCCTGGTTTTCTGGAGATAAACTAGACAGATATATGTAAGCTAGTTTGATTATTTGTTATGACAACGTTAATTTGATTATTATGACTTTGAAGTTTTGAGATCCAACTCTGTCATCATTTATTTTGCCAGGTGATGCTTTTTTCCCTAAGAATTTCAAAAATAGAACCAGTCCAGGGTTAAGTGCATGTTTGACTTCCCACAGTGTTTATTCCAAGGTATCTCACTCAGGCATCCAACCACCAGCAATATCCTTTATCCCTGTGGCCTTCATCCCTTGCTGTGAAGATGAGTTTATGAATTAAAACCCTTGTCATAATCAGCTTAAAAACTCTGAATTTAAGTTACTGTTTGCAGTTGCTGTTGTCTCTCGGGGCTGACAGAGTTAATGGCAGCCTTCATAAAACACACCAGTGTTTTTCCTGTAGACAAAATAACTGCAAGGAAAAAAACAGTGAAGCTAAGAACAAGATGATTAAACAAGCATCTTTAAACAAGGTATGATACATAGCAGGTAATAGCTGTGAAACAACTGAGACCTTGTTTCCTGCTTTGTCTTCAGATACATGTCCTGCTGTGAGCTCGTGGCTAATTGTTTAAAATATTTCCCTCTAGCCTCTTCCTTTATTTTTTTTTTTTTATTCCTTCTATATTCATGACCAGTAACAGCTACTGCTTCACACTGGTACAAGCAGTCAAGTCTGAACAAGTAGCAGATTGAGCCATTCCTTGTAGTCCTTATCCTTAAAGTCTTTATAGCAATGGACACAGAGAAGTTTCATCTTTAACTGAATATGTGGAAAAGAGAACCAAATTTTCCGTGATGTAATTGCACCTGAGCTTTTTAATAGGGACAATGAAAGGAGCATACATTTGTTATTGACTGGGGAAGGAAAGCTAAATGCTCTGCCATCTGGAGATTTTATCAAGCAGCACTTTGAAATATTCTAAAATGAAAGTGAGCAGCCTGATCCATGTGCTGGCAAAGGAGAGACTGATTTGAATTAAATTTGCTACTCTGGGTTCTAAGACAGTATTGGTCATCATAACCTTGGAGGTAAGAGAGGTGTAATTGCTTTCCTGCAATTATAGGTGGAGTTCATGTAGAAATAGTTCCTAAAAAGACAAAGGAAGTCAACCAACAGCCGACTATTGCAAGCCAAATTATCTGCCCGTAGAAAAAGATAGAACCCCATTGACACTAGAGGAGTTTTATCCACTTACAATAGCAAAGATCTGCCTTTTTACTGAGGTTTGTTGTTGTACACAGTCTGCCCCAGGGTCATTCTGTAATTACTATAGAAAATAGTGTACTCACTTGATAACTTCTTGGAGCAGAAAAGCAATTAGCCTGCCAAGTGACTTGATGTTCCTAAGAAGGTACTGGAGTTTTGGAGGCTGGAGGTTTTAGCAGAAATAAGTGAAAGAGGGAAAAAGTCTGGCTGGCAGAGTACAAAGGAGAGGTCTGGCTAGGGAGATAGAGATGGCCACTTTAGGAATTACGGCTCCCAACAAAAACTCAAAGCTTTGATGCAATACCAAACTCAGAAAAATACTTTGCTGCCAGCTAATAGTACAGGTTCCTTGCAATAGTGGGAAAAACAACTGGAGATTCTGCCTGAACAATTTCCCCAGACTATTCTAGGCTGGTGAGCAGTAGCCACATTCTACAAGGTCAGTTGTCACATCTTTCTGATCTAAAATATTATTCATAAAAAAAGGAAAGAGATCCTTCTGTACAGAAGCATTATTACCTTATGAATATTATTGCTAATGTGTAAAATGCTGCTTGACCAATGCTTCAGCCAAATCCAAGCTTACTGGATCAGGATGGTGCTGGTGAAATCTGAGTTCCTTGGGCACAAAGGCAGAGATAGAAATGTTAGTGGATATCTCAGATTGTTGCAGTATTGTTGTCACAACAGCACAAAGCATTATTTTGTTATGGAAATCAAGACAATTTCTCTCAAACAGAAAATAGATGCAACACATGATGGACTGTGCAACATCTGAAAAAACTGCTTAGGCAGTTGGGAATTGAAGAATAAATTAAAGTGCAGCAACCCTAAAGAATAATAACCATTTTTTGACTCTATTAGAGGGGAAAATGATTTTGCAAAGTGTGATTTACCTGGTTCCATAGAGCAGGCTGTATTGCAAGCTGCTGTTGCATTTTCTTTTCACTTTATAACTCTCAAAAAACAATTTTGAATCAATATGATGTGGAATATTGGAATGTCAGTATCTATTGAAAATGAACTGGTTTATGCTGATCTGATCTAATTAAAATCAATGCAGATATCTTTAGAAAAACATTTTCTTTTGGGGATGAAGCCATATAGGGTTATTTGGTAAATAAAATGCTCCCAATTGTCTGCTTTTTTAGAGAAAATGTTTATGTGATTGAGTATCTGTTAATTGATAGCTTATGTTCTTTTTTGTTCCATGCAAACTAGATTAGAAATGAAAAATACTCATAATTCACTGTAAAATTTATTTTAAGAGATGAGACTATACGTATATAAATATGTAAAATAGTTTTTTTAGACCTGCACATTACTGATATTAGCTGGAACAAATAGAAAGCTAAGTCCACGTATATCTAAAAGCTTTATGTTTCTAGATGCAGGAGAAATAGTAAGATTGTATTTCCCCATCTACTTTCAGAAAATGAAAAGAAAACACCAACCACTTAATAATACAAAATAATTTTAAAATCCCAGTCAAGTTCCTAGAAGGCTCCTACCAGCCTGATTTGAGTTTTGTAAGTCACTGCAAATTCAAAAGAAAGCAAATGTGTGCAATGCAATGCCTCTGAGGAGACAAGGAACACAGACTAGATCTAAGGAAAAGGAGAGTTAATGCTTTCTTCAGATTAGAATGCACATCATCTAAGTTCATAAATTCTTCTTGAAATCTTTACTTTTTAAGGTAGAAAAAAAAAAGGAGGGGTGGGAAACAGTTGCAAGTTGATATTTTTTAAGGGAAACTTTTTAAATTAGTGTTCACTTTCATTTTAAAAGGTGAAATATACTTTCTGTGTTCAAGAAAGTAAATTCTGGTAAAATTTAAGTGGCCATCAAGCAGTTTCAAGACAGAATTCACTTTATGCATCATCTCAGAGGGTGTATGATATCAGGAGTTCTCACTACTCCTCAGAGACTGCAGCTGGTGGGAGGCTTCCTGAGAGAGAAAGAGAAACAGGAGCTCAGAAAATCTAGAATGTCTCATAAGCATGGTTTTATCCTTTCCTATATTCTAGCTTTTTTTTTGGGACAAAATCCTGCAGATTCATATGCAGGGATCCTACAGATCTCACCTAAAAGAGTGAAATCTCCAAGGTAAGGAGAACACTTACAGGTAAAGCTTTATAATAGATGCATATTTTTGAGGATGTGCCACTTTTCAGGGATATGAGATGTAGGAACAAATGTAATGAACTAGTTAAGTTCAAGTGTAAGCCTGTCATTGCTGCAAGCTGGGAGTAAGAGTGGTAGCCAGCAGAGTTCAGTCTGCAAGTATTTGACATCCATATGCAATGTCAAATAATTTTCTAGGGCCAGATAGTCATGAATAAAAGTTCATAGATTAATTCCACAGTTTTCTCTGCTACAATTTTTAATGAGTTCTCTCACTTAGAGATTTACATAAGGCAGCCTGTTAAAAATTAAATTGAGATGCTTCCACCATAAATCTGAACATGCTGTAATATCAAACTCTACTTGGGCAAAGTAAACTTTTAGAGGTTTTTTTTAATCTACATTTAATTTTTTGTATTGGTTTTGAAATGCAATTTAATGAGTGTTTTTTGATCTTGTAAAGGTTCTTTAGATACCTTGAAGAAAACATTGCTTTCAATCGACAATTGTTGTAATGACTCTAATGACATTGTGTTTGTCCCTCAGCCCCTTCACTCCAGTAAAAAAACATTTAGTGGTGAGGCTTGTACAAGGTAGGCTGTGTACATTCACAGGTAAAAACAGTTTTAATGCAATTAAGTCAGCTAATTGTGAGAGCACAACTTGGAGTAATGCTTGTCCTGTCACCATAGAAAACTGTACCCAAGGGGAAAATGTCATGGGATTACCAGAGGTGACTCCTGATACAAGGTGTCTTGCCTACTTTCTTTATTTCCAGCTATGGAAGTTTCACCAACTCACCCTCTTCTAAATCATTGTGCTTGCTTTGCTGCATGCCTTGCTTTTGATTGCATTTACAGCAGCTCTTCTCCTCTCATTCCACATGCACTCCCAAATGACCCATCCTGACAGCTGTTTGCAGTGAGCCAGCATCACAGTTTTAATGAGCTGGTTTGTGATTTTTTTTTTTTTCTCTGAAGACATATCAGGCATTGCAGACCTCTAATTAGTGGTATGTATAGTTAAAGTTCAATAGTCAAGTCTTTTGAGGCATTAAGAGATTATATTCTTTAATAGCTCTGAAATTAATGAAAAACATCCTTTTTGCTTCCCATTTCTCAGCTTTACCAATATCAGGATATAATTTGGTGTCATGGAATGTGCATTATGTCTTCAAGAGGCTATACTGGTGCATTGGCATGTCACCAGAACAGGGAAAAAGCTCTTGTCTATCAAAGAACAATGAAACCCAAAAAATTGAGTGAATCAAAATGAATGTGTGTGTGTGTGTTTGTTTCTGTCAGGGAGAACTTCTACTTTTTTATCCTTGGCTATGATCTTGCAATAGATCAACTTGTCCTTTCTCTTTCATTTGACTGACAGCAGAGCCAACTCTTGCTGAAACTTTTTTTTCATTCCTCACGTTTCCTTTCACCTTTTTTTTTTAACTTCATTTTTCTCTCTTCCTCTCCAGAGATCCATCACAGCAGCATGCAGCTCCCAAGTGTAATCTTTGATTTGTTTGGCAGTGTATGTCTAAATCAAAGAGAAGGGGCAGAAAAGTATCCTGACTGATGTGCAACCTTATAATGATTTTCTTCCATAATCCCTCACAGAGTGTCATTCAAGGAAAAGCTAAATAATTACTTTAAAACAAGACCTCAGAGTTCTGCATGTCAAAAGCTCATTCTGTATCTCAGTTGCAAGAAATAGTCTATCTTGTCAAACAGTCAGTCAATTAAAGAAAAAACAAACAACCAAACAACAACTCAAAATCCATAACAAGAAAGAGCCAAAAACTTGAAATATTCCCTAACAAATCAGTGATCACAGTTAGTTGGAGGAGTCATAAAAATTGATCCCAGAAACCCCAAATATTCCTTTCTGTGATTAATGTGTTAGAGCAAAAGTCAATGAAGACTGCCTTGAGTTACTTTCCCACCAAATTAAGGGTATTGAGTTGTCAATACACCTCAGGCTTTACAGATCTTATCAGATGTAGCTAAAATCTGCAGTGTAAGAGCATTTTTTTTCCTACTGTAGTGTTCAATTGAAGAGCGATTTCAAGTGTTTGTTGTCAACATCAAAAACATTCAGCAAATTTTAGGCTCTTTTTCTTCAGTGAAGTTGCTTATGTTTTGTAATTATGGAGTATATTTACTTATCTGTAAGGTTTGCAATTCTACTTCCAACATGTCTCTTTACTAGATATATCACTTTGCTTACCCTATTGCAGCATATTTTGTCTTATTTAAGGAAGAACCCCTCAGTCCTTGAGTGCAGCTCTCCAGGTTTTAAGCCAGTGTAAAGGGAACATCCCAGTGCATCTGCATGACCTACACTCCTGTGATAAAATTGTGGCAGGAGAAAAGGTGCCAACATGTGCATTTCTTCAAAGGTCAATTCATTTTTTTTCTCTCTCTCGAGTTCTTCACAAATTTTTTAAGTACTTTTGGCTTTGGCCATGTACCTTGCTGGACAGCCTCAAGCACCATATGAGAAGAACACTTGGGAGCTACAGCCTGAGCCATAAATCCCCAAATGTCCATTTCAGTCTGGAGACCCCCTTGGCACCCAAACTTTTATCTTCTAAGCTGTTTGAGTTCTGTGGATACCCAGCAGCACAGCCATCACGCCTGAGCTAATGGCAACAATTTCGTGCCCTAGAATCATTTTCTACGCTTTGAGAAGTTTGTTCTGCTGGGCAAACTCAGAGTATTGCCTTTGCAATTACAGCAGTGATGGGCACTTCAAAACTGTAACCAGAGGAAATTGCATCAGTCTCTAATTTTTGAACAACTTAACACATCTCCCATCTAGGAAATGAAAGACTTCCTATCTTAAATATCACCTTATATTGCTTTCCTACCGGATAATCATCCTCATTAATAATTAGAATCACGGTTGTCTTCATTTCCCCTTTATTGTCTGGCTGGCCCTCTGAATCGTGGATATTTTTGTAGTATGGTAGCAATAAAGTGTTTCTTTTCCTCAGACTAGTAAACATCTCTCTGCATAAAGCATCACATAGGAAGGGCAAAGCTATGAACTTGAACTACTTGTGACCAAGAATGATCAAGAATTGTACTTCTAATCTGAGGTGATGTTGTCTTGGCATAATTGTAGGGAAGCAATAATAAGTTGCATTGTTATCCTATTGTTCTAAAATCCAGTCATCCTCCTCAAAAATTCACTTTGTGTCAGCATGCAGGAGTGCATTTCCTGTATAGATTATACAGACTGTAGCCCTGGGTCAACATTTCAAATGCACATTTCTTTTGGGAGCACTTGTGCTGTTTGAGGTGTTGTGAATCTCCCTGTTAGCTGGAAGTCTGGTTGTCTTTGATCACTTGGGAGAGAATTTTGGTCCGAAGCTGAATTTATGAACACAGAATTTGGCACTAGATTGCTCTGGCCTTTTATTTGCACACATTCACTGTAAATGCAATCAGAAACCCAGATTGCTGAACTATGCACATGGCTATCATTTCTGCCAGACTTGATTGTGCTGTATTAAATAATTATGCAAGCACAAAAAAATGGCCATAGAGACAATGGTGAAAGACCTCAAAGTACCAAAGGAATGAAAGTTAATTTCATTCTCTTTTCTATTAGAATATTCATAAATATTCTGGAGTATTTTATGTAATCATTAAATATATGCTTATTTTGTGCCCCTATACCATTTAAAATTATACAATAACATAATTATCAGTTATTATTAATTTTTTTTCATGGTGTGTATATGTGAGCTAGACTTTGCTGTTATTAGTAATTCAGCTGGTGTGTAAAATTATACAAGACTGAATAAAAATAGAATCCAGTTTGTTGTAATGCTTTTTGTATTCAAATCATCCCAAAGTAGCATATAGAATATGTTGTTGTTAGGTATCATTAAAGGCCTTCCATTAACTAGGAAAAGCTGTTTGATGGCTTCAAAGATAATTGAGAAGAAGTTTCTTAACATAAGACTAAAAATAAAAGGCACTCTTAAACAAATTTATCCTACAGAGAATAAGCTGGGGAGAGAACTGACTTTTGTCCTCTCCTGGTCAATAGATGCTATTAAATCTCTAAAATCATATTAAACAATATTTTAGGGAACTGACTTAAATCCACAAGGGGAATAAAAAAGAACGAAGGTAGATATTTATTCTGAAATTTCATACTGTTGCAACTGTATTTCAGAGGCTGATGATATACCATGAGCATGTTATTATTCACTTTGGTCAGACAGCAAGGGTTAAGATAGGAATATCATCCCAGGCATTAGCCATTAATCTGGGTATCTCATTGCTTTACTGAGGTTTAGGTTATACAGATAATAACTCCAGGCCATATTCTGACACCTTTATTCATGCTGAATGGCATCCGAGGCAGCATCAGGTCCCACAAAAATCAGAGGGTTATTTACAGGGAAATGCATTAGTCAATGTAGCAGAATATTGTCCTTTGGCAACATCTGCAGATGGAATTTTGCTGTAAAACATTACTGCACCAGCCAGAGCAAGGTGTCATAATGGCTTTGTATACAAATTTGAAACAGATTCTGAGATAGTGGCTCCTGATAATGTCATTTTTCTCTCTCTTTCAATGTGTGATTCCTTGCCACAGAGGTGTAATGATAGTACAACACTAACATTTTATCAAAGAATGACAGTCAAACCATGGATAGGAGTTATCAAAGTTATAACACTGAGACATGCTTGGGACTCAAAGTCAGGAAGAAATTTACTGTGTTGATCTTAAAAACTGTTTTAGTTTAACGTAGACTGCTTTGTGATTCTGTGTCTTCTTTTCATGGTTTTATTGCTTTGTTCTGCTAACAAAATCACAGACTATTCTTTTAAAACATACTTTAAACTCCTTTTGGAAGTAAATTAGACTCTTATGGAGCCATTTCAGTCTACTTGAAATGGCTTCTACTTGGTGATAGCCATAATATTGAAAAATATTATTTTAAGGTTTCTAACGGTAATATTTGCAAACGGTGAGTCCCACTTTAATAACCTCAAAGAACTACACTTACCAGAACCTGGCTTTTGGGGAAATTAAAATAGCAGAGAAAAGAAATGGCAAAAATTAGCAATGGAAAACCTGCATTCCAAGAGACAACAGAAAGAACATTTTATTTGATTTAGTCAGATATCTAGTTTCAGCATGATGATAGTAGTTTGTGTAATCAAAATCCCTCACATCAACAGCTAATAGAAAACCAAATAATAACCAAATGTTATTGTGTACTTCCTGACAGTACAAAAATGAGTGCAAGCCAAGTACTCTTGCCAGCAGATGATCAATTTCGACTTCAAGAGCAGGAGCTCCAGGAGAACCTTGGGCCTGACTTTAGGCATCTCTGCCATTTGGATCTCATGGTGCTATATCTGTGTCTTCAGCAAGATTTCTGAGGGACAGAGAGGTACCTGTGCATGCAAGAACATCCTTGGATGTCTCCTAAGGTACTGAGGGAAATGAAGTAGAAAAAGCCCTGCACTGCTGCCTGTGTCTTTCAGAGGTTTCCAGCACTGCAAACACCATGGGGAGGAACAGATCAGATGTTGGTGGGAGCTTCTCTGTTCTCCCAGGCAATAGCTGGTCCTGTAGTGCTGTACAGCACATTATCAAGATGACAAGGTTAGTCCCAACTTTGTCACTTTTGTTAACACAGGACAAAGAGCTTGTATTTCTTGTGGAAGCTGGGAAAACCTTTCTGGAACCTTTCCAATGTTTTTCACCCAAGAGGTCAGACCTCTTGCCTGAGAGTGTTGAACTCTTTTAAGATGTGTGGACTCCTGATGGAGCTCTCTGGACAGAAGTTCACAGCCCAAAAAGTGGGATATTTGAACAGTCCCTCTGTCTGGAGTAAAGACAGGTTCATGCTTCGAAGAGAGGTATAGTGGGCATGGGGATTTATCAAGCGTGCTGAGGAGAGTCATCAGGCACTGAAACACTCCAGAGGACATCTCCCTCCCACTCAGACAAGAAAACTTGGGTTTTGATAAGATGTTTCAGGAGCATGGCTTTTTCCCTTGCTGAGAACTTCTGCACCACTTAGTGTATCAGTCATGGACAAAACAGATGTGGCCGTAAAACGTGATCTCATTCACACCTTCCTCCATCAGGCAGTTCACCCACCAGAACCTCTCATGGTTCACCTCCCTGGTTTTCTCATTCTTTTAAGGGAAACTGTTAGATGATCCTCAGAATGTTTATGTGCTCCTTTGCTGTGCTGACACCATGCTGTCAGCCTCTGTCACTGTCTTCTGCTGTTATCCAACAACTGCTGTCTTCTCTGAAGGTCTTTTGTGCTTTCTCTCTCTATTGCTGCCTTCTTTTCCTTGTCTCCCCTTAAAAACCACTCATTTAGCATATGAAAATGAGATTTTTCAGAAGTTAAAACTTGTCTGGCTGTGAATCTTTGTCGTGGAATAACATTGAAGTGTCCATTACATGAAGGTGACTGTCTCTCTTGTCCCACTCTGTACCATCTGCTACTGCTGTCACTTTGCCAAGTTTCTGCAGAGCAAATAAAAGTTAGAGCTTTTCAACCCAACAATGGGAAACCTTATCCTGCCCCTCAAAACAGCTAAAACTATTTGTCTGAAAATCCCCTCTCCCTTATCCCAAAGATGCAAATCCACATCAAAAATTATTCCAAAGGAGACACAAGCAGTTTGGAAAGTTTCATGTTAAGTGACAGGATGATGACAACATCCAAAAATGAGAAGTGTTGTGAAGCTTTAAGATTGGCTGAAATTAAAGGCAGAACTTTTAATTGGAATCTAGATAGTGAAAACAGCACAGCTACTGATACCAGGGCTAAAATCTGCTCTTGGATAACTATTTTGTAAGGAGTTCCTATCAACTTTCAGCAGAAACAGTTGCACACATCCAGCTATGAATTTCAGCCTGGATTTGCAGAAAGTCATGTTTGATTTTGATGCTGGCATCGTCATCAGTTAAAGCTGAAATAATTTCTGTCATTATATATTCCATGTTATGAGGAGAATAGATAGCAGCAGCATGTTAGGATGGTAAAAAAGATGAAAAGTTTTAAGTACAATCACTTTAAAATATAATCAGATCACACTATTGGGCATTATAATACTTCATGACATGCACAGTGCCACAGATGGAAATTTTAATTTTTACTATTGATAAATTATTTCTTTATTGCTTTCTTGAAATTTTTGATTCTCCTTATGGAAGGGTTCCATGGAAACAAATGTGAAGTGAACGGAGTTGAAATGTGCAGCGTGGGTGGTGAAACAGCCAAGTTGATCACTTTGTTCTGGGTTTAGTGGTTGTAGACAATTCTCTTTGATTTATTTAAAGTTAAGAATGCACATTAAAATAATTGAGACCCCAGTAAATACAAGAAACAAAAGACAGGACTTCCTTTGGTAGATACAGAGGTACAAATACAATATTAATGCTCAGTATAGGTAAAGTAATAAATTGTCTGCTAAAGAAATCTGACTGCATTGGGAATCTGAGCCTTTCCAGGAATTGATACTAATGCCTAATCAATTTGTGTTCTATACATAATATGAGTAACAGGAGAGAAAAGCAAATTGAACACTTCTATTGTGGCTTAGTAATTAAATTCTGTGTCTTAAGACATTGTCCCACCACAAAAATATTTTCAAATAAATGAGTGGCCTATAAGTGCAGCTTTAATAACATTGACTTAGCTACATTCCAGCCTACCACTATATACCTGTGCTTTTAAAATTTAAGGCAATATTTCTAGTTAATCCTCTTTAACACAATTGGAATTTCTAAAACATTTGCTCTGAGATTCTGCATTAAAGTTTAGTCGTTGAACTTTTGTCTGGCAATCAAAGAACCACTGCATCATATTGATTGCTGCTGCCAAGTACCTCTCAGTCCTTAGGACTGAGCAATTTTCTTGGGGAATTGGAGCTAACTAGGGCTAGTACCAGCTCACCTCTGTCTCAGTCTCTGGCTGTTTGTAAAAGAAACTTCTCCAGTGACTTGAAGTCTTTGATCTACAGACTGCTCCTCACAGCAAGCAATAATTTAAGGGTTAATCTGCCTTATCTATTGCCTCTCTTAAAGCTGATCTCCAAATTCAGCTCACAGATTTAAGTCTAAGACTTTTCTGACTGCAAGGCTATTCCACAATCTTAACCCTACTTTACCCCCTTTGTTCTTCCAACAGATCTGCAGTGATTTGATTATAGGACTTTTTAATAAGACCATCTCCATCCTGAGTGTAGTCCTATATGCTGTGATTTTGTAAATGCCTGTGATCTTTGTCTAAGAATGTGAGAAGTAACTGCTCTCATCAGAGCAGAAGAGCTTATGCACTTCAAAAATCTGATCACTTTTATGCTACAACACTTTCCCCAATAAAACATATCTCCTCTCTCATACCATCCTGCCTAGCTAAAGGTATTCTGGGCAAAATAACTTGCTTCAGTAGGACTTGCTCCTCTGATCATCAATGTGAGAGAGCAGAGTGGCTAGCAAGGAGAAGTTGTATTCTCTACAATGCAGAGGCCAATTTAATCTTATCAGGTGCAGGCATCAATCTTAAGATGCCATGCTGAAAGCAATAATAGCAATTTAGCCAACAGAAGAAACCAACATATTTATGAAGTCTTGGTCCCATTGAAGTCAATGGCAAAACTTCTTTTAACTTTGGAGTATTCTCTTTTCAAATATGTAAAATACAGAAAAATGGGACCTGAGAAACACCACCCAGACACAAAAGGCCAGCTGCTCCAATCCCCTTTAAGGGCAGTTTCTTCCATCCATCAGCTCCTGCCATCAATCTTCCAATTTGGAAGCTGTGCCTAAGACCACAGGTAACATTACAAATGATGTGATGTTTACCTTCTGTTAAAACTGTCTGCTTTTGAGCTGCCTGCCAGCACAGCCTGAGCCATCCTAGGACAGCATAAAGGAAATGCTCCCAAAGGTACCCCCCAGTCTGCAGTGGTGATGGGAAATAGGGATTGATTCCTTCCATACACATCACCATCACTGCACATTATCTCTTGCTGTCCTTTGAGGCCAAGCCTCATAGCTCATGGGGTAAAGATGTTTGCAAGCAGCACAGGATCAGCCCAACTGAATCCCAGTTCCTTAGCAGTGCTGTAAATAGCACTTTTGCTGGAGTTCTGTTTGGTTGGTTTATTTGTACGTTTTATTTTGCTTTGTGGCTTGTTATTTTTAAATATCCTATATGTGCTTGATCTCTTCTCCTTTTAAATAAATAGCAGTGGCACTTGGGAAGTCAAGAGGGAGAACAAACAAAGTTTGTAAGCACTAAAGCCTTTATTTTTGTCATCCTGTCAGTTCTACTACATGACAGGGGATAAGGTTTAGATGAAACAGCAGGACTGATCCTACATCAAAACAAGGAATGAGCCCTTCTGCTTAAAACTGTGCTTATATGAATGCAATCATTAAATGGTAAGTGGATCTTTGAAGCTGAAAGCTTAAAAATAAGATTTCAGGCATTTAAAAATACACACACACACGTGAATCTTTCTGAGAATTTGACACTTTATTCCTACTGCATTGTTGGTGACAATTGGATGGCCAACCAAGCACTCCAAGCACAAACATCCAAAACAGCAAATCCACAAATAACTGTGTCAAGCAGTGCAGAGGGGACTTGGGAGTTCTCTTCTCTGCAGACATCTCAAGTAGTTTAAAAACAAACAAACAAACAAACAAACAAACAAAACCCCAAAAAGACATCTCCTACCTGCTATTGAGAAGAAAAAAAGAAGGATACATAAAGCAGTGAAAACTCATTACAAGTATCTGAGTGAAATTTTGTAAGAACTTTCTGGTCATGGGTGCTGATTACTCAGTGCTGTGACTTTCCTTAGAAGCTTCTTGTTCCATTTGGATTGTTTATATATTTAGTGCAAGACATTTTCATACAAAACTTCCTTTTTTTGGTTGGCTGAGTCCTTTTTTCAAAGTGTATAGCATGGCAGTAAAGCAATAGATGTGGTTTTTATAATAAGCTCTGTAATGAGGCAAATATAAGTGCTTTGGTCAAAGGCATGGCTGAAGTGATAAGAAGCCATCATTCCCATAATATCCAGTATAGGGTTTAATGTCTTTGTATCAGTTCTTAATCCCTGAACCCAAAAACAAAGAGGAACTAGGTGATCAACTCTGGGTTTAATATCACAGAAGAGACTGGTTTTATCTGTAGGAGCTCTGCAAGGTTTAAAAGCCAACACTAGTGTCACTATTGCCATATCTGCTGTGTTAATATTCAGTCACACTCAGCCATTGCCACAGTGCTGCATGAAAGTGGGAAGGGATTTGGTCTGGAGTTGTGCAGGCAGGATACAGGCAGTGGATGCAGTCCACAACAGAGGGGTAGAAAAGCCATGTCATTTCAACCAAAAGTGCTTGGGATGACATAAAGCCATGCACACAACCACAAAAAAAAACACCCCCCAAAAGAGAGAGACACTAGAAGAAGCAGAGTCAGGTGAAAGTTGGATGAATTTAAAGGATCCAAAAAATTAGAAGATATCATGCTACTGTTAAAGTTTCCATTCTCATCTCTGCTTTTTTTCCCTGTTGCACTAGACTGGTTACTGACTGACAATGTGATTAGGTTTTTGGTCTTTTGATTTCACAGCAGAAAATGCAAAGTTATTTCAGTGCTTCTCATTTCCCACCTCAGTCATTTCATATCTTTACAAGTTTAGGATTGTTTTGCTTCCTTCCCTTCTTTATCATACCTCTCTCCATTTACAATACTTTGCATACTGCAGTTCTGTGCCCCACTGATTTGCAATCTGCAATAATATACAATTAGGTGACCTTTTACTCCTTTTTTTGGTAGTAAGATATCTGTCTTATGATGATTTTTGTCTACTGCCAGTGCAAGCATCCATGTTTAAAACCTTTATCTTTTGTAACAATAAGAAGAAATAACTGAAACCAGATTAAAAATGAGGACATGTTTGATACAACTTGGTGTTTTACATTCCTTACCAGTTTTATCCATCTTTACCATGGTTCAAGAGATTTTGCTTCACTATGATTCTTGATTTTTTTTCACTATAATTCATGATTCTGTAAATCAAAATTATTTAAACTTCAAGTTGGAAAAAGAAATAAAGAAGGAAGAAATTACCTAAAATGAGAATTCATTGTTTTTTCCAAAAGATTGTTTTATACACAACTCCCAGCAATTTGTCACTGTGCCACACTTTCATGTCTTTATAGCATTATTACTTAACTTTTTTTATTGAAATTTTTGATACAGCATAAAGACAAGACAAGTAAAGCCCAAGGGACAAAATACTTGATTTATCTATGCTTCTCTTATGTGTGTGACAATAAACAAACAAAAAAAAGCAAATACATTTCTCCATCAGATGTATGAAAGTAAACACAGAGGAAGAAGTTTCAAAGGGGAACAGCATTAATGGCAAGTTAAACATAGCCAAACCATCAAAGGAATCTCTGGTGCAGTGTTTCTTTAACAAGAATAGTGAAGAACTTGCTATAAGGAAAAATCCACCCAACTTCTTGTCACAGTGAAATGATGACAGAGCCTGCAGAGCATGCTATAAGGAGCAAACTAAACATGGTAATTAGACTTTTTGCTTGTCAGTGCAGCCTCTGAAGACTTAAGCAGGCTGAGCTAAAATATCAAACCAGAGGAGAAATTGCCTGCAACAGCTATAATGGTGGAATGTCATTGGAATATGTTCAGGACTTAAGTTTTTGTACGTTTTTTCCTATTTTTTACCACTGTCCAAAGAGTTTACCTCTGTCCCTCACTGCTGCTGCCAGGATTTTGGGACTTTCTGGCTCTGTGAATCGTGGTCCTGTGGTTTGCTCTCCAAGAGTGGCAAGCACAAGCACAGCTCCCTATGCTGGGGACTGCCATGGAAATGTCACCATGTCACTGCTGCTTCCAATTGGTGGCCAGAGCAAACAGCTCATTGCACACCTTTAAACAAGAGGACTGTGTTTCACCACCATAAGGCCAGCCACCTGGAATTCTGCTCAACTTTATATTCCACTGGAATAATTCCTGTGGCACGGAGAGAGAGGTGACTCCAAGTTTCTCAGTTATGTTTCCAGTTTAATGATCAAATCAAGGAGCCATTGCAGCTTGCACCAACATACTTAAACTGGATCTTGAAAGTTCATTTATTCTGAGAGTCACTTCCCACTTTCTGGCCATGGTGATTATGTCACAGAGGCAGCTGCCCTCTGACTGGAGAGTGAATCCCAAAGTGTTTAGTGGCAGCATTGATGTTCACCCTGTGCCACTCACAGGTGCCCTGTGTACAGAGCCCTTCAGCTGCTTGGAATGGGATTCTGGTAGAAGGAATTTGTGCCACGAATTGCAAGAATGCTGAAAATATCTCTTCCATTTACCAGGTTCCTTGCTGCCAAGAGGATTTATTATGTCAGTGACTCATTCTGCACTCTGGCACATCACTGTGAGTAGCTGATGTTTCTGCAGCAGCCTCAGAGCTATGACAGAGTGACTCCGACAGTGCTGAAACCCTGGGTCCAAGTGATTCAGCCACAGAGGGGTACTGGTTCTCCTGCTCTATATTTGCTGAGAATTTAGGTGATCAAGTACATTTTAAATATGTTTTTCATCCTCTGCTGTCCCTGATAGTCTTTCTCACTCACACCTATTAATAGTGGAGGTTTTGCCCAGTTAGAGGGGGTTTAGTCCAGTTTTCTCTCTTTATTTCTCTGGGATGCCCCAAGATATCAGCAGCATTTCACCATTAGCAGCCATTTCAGCCTCCTTCTTTGGAAGTCCTTCCTTTAGTCCAGCCCTGTGGCCTCCTCTCATCCCTCCTGCCAAGCTTGCTCAGGTCTCTCAGCCATCCTTCTTTGGATAGCAAAAATCAAGTGGAATCAAAGCTCTACAGGAACAAATTGGCCCTGCTTTATATTTCATGAGGTCCTTTTATTCCTTCATACATATGTCTCTCTTCTGGCTCCTCACCCAACCACTACACTTCTGGTTTTTTCCATTCCCTTCTGTAATTGTAGCACCCCACAGTGCTCTTCTTCCTCAGCATAAATTTTTACACCTGTGTGTGTCACTTCATCTGAGTCTCTCAGGTCATGTCAACCTATGAAAACAGCTCCTGTTCCCTTTCCAACTGTCAGGCAGCAGAAGCTTCTGCCAGAGAGACCTGAAGAACTTCCCCCCTTGACTTTAAATTGGTTTTGCACTTCTTGTTTTCAGTGAAGAACTTGGACAAGCAGATGAAAATAAGAAGCATTAACATTAAGAGGTTTTACTGCTGTGATACTGGTCATAGAAATCCTGAGATTAGTCCTCATACCACAGACTGCAAGTCACTATTTTACTCTTTAGAAAATGAAAGTAAAGTATGAATAAATGCAGCAATCCATCAAAGCATAGTTAAGTATAAACTAAAGGCCACAATTATAGCAGAGTGAATTGTTTTTTCTGTCTCATCACATCTGTCACACTCAAGAAGTTCATGAATTCTGAAGTCTTCTCATTTAAAATAGAGGGAATATCTCCTATATACTGAGACATTATTTTCTAAGGACAGAGCTTACATGAGCTTACATTATAGATGTACAACTGCTGTACATCTATAATGAAAAAAAAAAAATACATCACATATTTCAAAAGAATGACTTTTGGAATTAACCAAATCTGAAAAATTAAATAAAAGGCGTTTATACAAGATCAAGATGTATGGTCATGCCCCCAGCTGCTTTTCTTGGGGATTACAGTAATGCACCAGTCAGGTCTGTTTCTACAAATTTGCAACTGCTGCTTCTGATTTGTTCTGCCTTGATATAATCAATCTGAATTCATGGTCTCACCCTGTGCTGCCACAGAGATGACTCCTGGAAACAGAGCAAAATGCAACAGATCCTGCCCCAGTGCTAATGGCTGTGACATGGTGTCTCCACTTACAAGGTCAGTCAGTCAAGAGCTGAGTGCCTCTGACCTTCCTCTTGCTTGTAAATTTAATTGCTTTGGTTGTTAGCTAATGTCCTGAAGAAAAAATAATGGAAAGGATGTAGCCAGCTGATTTATATTTATTTATTCTGTATTTGAATGTTTTCCCGATTAAGAAAGTCATTGCCTGAAATTGTGAGTGCTGCTCAAACACGAATATTTGCAGTGCTGACACACCAGATTAGCTGAGTGTAATATTGCATTTTCAGTGGATTGTCTATGCATGTCCTAATTCAAGAATACATTGCTGTCCTGACTGCCCATATATTTGGATGCTACTTATGTTTACACTTAAGCATGTTGTCCAGTGATGGGATGAGTTCCTAAAAACCTCCCTTATAAACAAAGCAGAGACTGAGAGGCTTTGAAATTCAAATTATGGGATTCACATGGATTCAGTTGCACTGGTGTGAAACTGTGTGGTTTTGCATACTTTTTCTGCTTCGTATGCTGATGGGCAGGAGGGCAAAGGAAGCACTGAGACTGTGATTTTTAAACATTTAGATTTAATCTTTGGGGTTTATCTGATTTCCTTTAAATTACAAAAAAAAAAAAAAATATAGAGTGTGGTTCTCCCTTCCCAATTTATTTAGTCACTTGCAGGGAAACCAAGCACTAAGATAGGTCTGGCAGGAAAAATGAACAATGAGATGATTTAAATGCAACAGGAGAAGGTCCAGAACTGTGTATTGGCTTTGTTTGCAAATTTTTTCTGTTGTGATGTTCACTTTCTTGTATAGTCTTGCACCCAGGCAGGAATGTTACTGCTTTGAAAATCACTGAGGCCAAGTTCCCAGAAACCTCTTCCAGCCACTCTTGGCAAGTTTGACTAAATTAAAATGTCGGTCACTTTAGTGACACTGTCAGGGAAAAAAAAAACCAGTCACCCCAGAGACACCCCAGTAGATAGGAACTTTGCTAATTACCAGTGGGAAATGGGAGTAAGAACAATTTTCTTTTCACAGGGAAGACATTAGGTTTTTTGTTTTTTACTTGGATATTAAAGCCATAAAGCCTTGATATGTTAATTTTCTGGATGTGAATGTGCTTAGGCTCTGTGATGAAGCTGTTTTGACATTGGATGATGGGGATGTTTTGATAGTGCATTTCTGAGGTTGTGCTGTTTTGACACAAAAGGCTTTGACAAGATATTTGTAAGGTCACTGTGACCTACCACTGCTGTTATGTGGAAGTGATGGAAATGTAAATGCACTGATGTCTAATCAATGGAATGAAGCACTGTGGGATATATGTAAATTGAGATGTAAATCAGATAGTTTGGGTTATAAATGAGCATGTTAGAAAAATGCTTCTTGGGAGCTTTCTTTGCCATCTTGGTTTTCCAGTCCTGTGGGTAGAAGAGTATTTAACTTTAAAAACCTTATGAGGCCTTTTGGTGGCTTTCCACTACTTAACAGGGGCCTACAGGAAAGATGGGGAAGGATGGTTTATCAGGAAGTCTGCTGATAGGAAAAGAGCTGGCAGGTTTAAATTGAAATAGGTAGATTTAGAAATTATAAAGAACATTATAAGAAATTTTTAGACATTATAAAGAAATTTTTTACTGTGAGGGTGGTGAGGCACTGGAACAGATTAACCAAAGAAGTTGTGGCTGCTCCATCCCTGGAAGTGTCCAAGGCCAGGTTGGATGGAGCTTTGAGCAACTGGTCCAGTGGAAGGTGCCCCTGCCCATGGCAGGGGGGTTAGAACTGAATATTCTCTAAAGATCCCTCCAACCCAAAACTTTCTTTGATTCTGTCATAGTAAGAAATAAATGTTTGGCTTTTCATAGCTGTCTCTTTCCACTGATTAAGACAGGAAAAAAAAAAAAAAAAAGTAAATTTTCATTTCCATTTAAGAAAACTTGTGACTGTAATAACCTAATAGCAAATCTGAATTGAAAAAAACAACCAGCTTTAACTGGGCCTTGCATAACCTCAGCCTAATTTCTGGTCAGCCTCCAGCAGGAAAGCTGGTTTAGTGGTGTAGAATCCACATCACCAAATTCATTTTCCCTCTCACAGAAAAGAGGCTGCTGTCACTTCTGCTCCTGAGATGACACCTGGATGAAGCAGGCAGAGTCAGCAATGCAAACTGCTGGGCTGCCAAGGCAGAGGGAGACAGTGAGGCAGCCCCTGGTGAAAGGATGCTGCCCTGGCCTGTGGGATGCTTGAGGCTGTCTTTTCTTTTACTGTTTTGTGCCAGACCAGACAATGGTTGGAGAATTAACAAGGGGCTGCCTCACAAATAGAGCAGCATGTTGTATTGTGTATTATGGGATTTAATGCCCTAACAGGAGATGGATCAATATCATAGCAGGAGAGGTAAGGAATCCAAGAATAGTCACAGAAGGTGAAAAGAGAGAAGAGGCTGGGACGGGAATGAAGAAAGGTTCCTTCTTTCCTTCAGAAATAATATTTTTCTTTTTTTTTTCTTTTTTTTTTTTTTTGTCTTTTTGATTTGGCCTGTGTGCCTGTATATATTTGGAATTTGCTGGAGGCCTTTTGCCTGTGTCTCTTTTAGTTTGTTTTGGGTTTTTTTTTTTTTTTAATTTTTGTAATCGTGTGTCTGCTTTATTGCTCTAAAACCTGCCAGAACTTGATGTCAGAGCATTGCTGACCAAAGAGCTTGTACTGGCCTCTATTTCCAATCCTGTACAATCTCAGTTTAATCACTATGGCAGTCAGCTCAGAAGTGCCTGTAGGTGGAAAACATCACTGTAACATGATGCAGTTGATTTTACTTCAGCATGGCCTTGAGACAAGCCACACTGGCCCATGGAATGTGTGTAGCATCTCCTCTTTCTCTGCACCAATTCACACACATTTGGAGATATAAAATTGCCCTTTCTGAAAACAGTTTCAGAAAATGTACAATAAGCCACCATTTTTAGAAGATAAGAGCAAATACTAAACAGATTGCAAACAAGGCAGACTGACAGAGAAACTTAAGACGGATATCCCATTAAGCAAACACATCATTCCTTGCCCCCTTCTGTGCCCTTTCACCAATCTTATCACTTCCATCAATCTTCAATCACTCTAATCATCTCTTCCCAGCCTCTGCAACCTGCAAAGAGTTTAAAAAGCCCTGCACTGGCTTTGTGGTTTCATTTCTCTTCTCTTTGCTCCCAGCAGCACAAATAAGTGATTTCACAACCATTGGGAAGGGAGAGTGGAGGGAAAAAAGATTTAACCTACCTCATCTAATCAGAAGCTCCTAACAGATGGAGGGAAACTGCTCCCTGAGCCCAACAAGGAACTGAGCCAGGGCTCTTCCCTCATCACCAACTGCTGCCAGCTAAACATCTGAATTTCTTCTCTTCTGGAAGCTTATAAAAGCTCTAATCCAAGAAATGGCACCTCATTCTCTCCTCTTCCCTCCCTCGTGCCATCTCCTTCTCCCACAGCACATGGCATTACACCCTTCCAGACAGATGAGTTTCAACATTGTGACAATGTCTCAGTCACCATTTTCCACCCACTGTCAAATCCACTGAAAAAACACCCAAAAAAATCAAAACCAAACAAACTACACAGAAAAAAAAAAAAAAAAAAAAAAAAAAAAAAAAAAAAAAAAAAAAAAAAAAAAGAAAACCAGCAAAAACTGTTAACATTTCCTGTTTCTACATGTTCTCTCAAGGTTTCTTTTGTCCAAAAGGTTCAGAGCACCAGTGAGGACCATAGTCCCTGAAATACCATGAAGAACCACATTTTACATTAGGAGGGTAATATTCAAGTGTCTCTCTGGCAAAAGGTAGCATCTATTAGCCAGCCTCTTGAGTTTTTGTGAGCTTGCCTCTCCTTTTTGGAGCACGAATTTCATCCTGCACTGACTGACCTCCAAAGTGAAGGTGGTACCTTGGTCCCTGTCAGAGCACCAAATTTAATTGCCAAAATTAAGTTACCCATTACATCAATTACTCATTTCCAGCTATGTGCTGTGTCTGGGCTGAGGGGAAGGTGTACATGTTAGCATATTTCAAATCCAGCTCCTGCCTGGTCATCCAGATGGGAAACCCAGCCAGTATTCCTTGGCTCCTTTCCTACAAAGCCTCACTGTGTGTAGAGGATGGGGCTGGTGGATTACCCAAATGAGAGGCTTGGAGTAGTCAGCCCCAAAGGCTGGAAAGGCTGCAGTGCTCCCCAGGTGGGACACAGCTTTACAAGTCATGGTAAGGAAAGGTTTGTAGACAATGGAAGCAAATATTATCAGTATCCAGTCCCAGGGAGGCCAGTGAGTTGTTAACTTGTGCACCTTAAACATAAAAACCAACTTTACCTTCTGACCAAGCAGGATCTCTGGGTCTTTATTGCAAAAGATCTGCCCAATGAAATCCACCTGCTGAAGTTAAACAGAGTGACCCTTGATAAAAATTCAGGTACAATTCACTTCATGAGACAGGTGGTCAGTATTTTGTATTTCATCTTCATTAAAGGAAGGAGAACCCCTTTGAATACAAATCAAAGGAAGAAGAACCCCTTGAATACCAGGTAAATGGTCAGCTAGGCCCTAAGGACTTTCTCAGGGAGGGACCAGAAGCAATGGGTGTGAAAGCATGGAAGTTCACCAAGTTTTAGTTTTGCAATTATTTGAGTGTGATAATCTTTTGGTAGTTGACGCAATGCTCCTGTTCAAATGCTGTGCCAGAGACTCCTCCTGGGTTCTCCCATGTACAATTTTGAGACTCAAATACAAAATTCTTGTAAGTCTCACCCATGTTTTTTTCCAGAGACCTAATGTGCATACAACTATACATTCGTGCACCTGCACCTCTCACTGAAAAAGAATCTAAGAGTAGAAACCAAACAAGTAAATTCTCCTAAAGTTTTAGAAGAAAGCACAAAAACAATACTATAATTTCTCTCTTAATATCCACTATGATATAAATTATTCTATGGCTTTTTTTCCAACCTTTGGTGGCAAATAATTCCTTTATTTCTGTGTATAGCTGGTGTATTAGCCATATGCATTAAAGTGAATAAGACACCATTTTTGCTTCATAAGGATTTTGATGTGTCCAGTAGTACAAATATCTAAGTTGGTGTTACAAGTGCACTTCATCACCTTCTGTGGAAAAACAGGTGCACTTTTTGTAGCTGATTTATTTTTCCTGCAGAATATACCTTGTCAAGAAATCTGTTTTGTGAGTGTAATGAGATGTGACTTTCAAAAGTAGTAAATGGGCACAAATTGAAATATAAAACATTCTTTTTAAGCAAAAGAAAAAGAAAATCACTTCTGGGGTTTTTTTCCCTCTGTGAGAGTGCTTGAACACTGTCACAGGCTGCCCAGAGAAGCTGTTCAGTCTCTGTCATTGGAGATATTCAAACCCCAACTGGGTATGACCCCCGGCAATGTGTCTGTAGGTGACACTGCTTTGAGCACAGGGTTGGACTTGACAATTTCCAGAGATGCCTTCCAGCCTCAGCTGCACTGTGAATCTAAATAGTTGTGTTTTCTGTACAGCCACAAAGGGGCATTTTCTTTTTAGATTGTTGCATAAATTCCTCCCGTTGTCAGATTCAATAGCATCAGTCATCTCTCTGTTGTTGTGATAGCTGAGCTTATCAGAAATAAGAGGGACAATTCAGAGGTGATTTCTACTTTTCCAGGGGAGAGGGCTGAAATAAAGATTAGCTGTGAAGCTATTGCAAATTATGGATGCTGAGTTAGAGATAACAGAGTACACCTTCTTTAAGTGGGAATTATTTACAATCTTTCAAGTTAATAGTTCTTCTTCTTAATGTTTAAAGACTCTCCATCCTTTGAATGCAAAAATCTTCCAGGTAAATTAAAAATAGGGAGAGTTAATGTGCTAAATGATTAAGACAAAACAACCAAAATGAAGAATTGTGTTCCTCAAACTGCATCCTAATCTGACATTCTTCAAAGGGATGTAACTAAAAAGAGAGGATAAAATGTGTTTGGATCGAAAGTATAACTCCTGTGTCAAATGTGTTCAATAAGCCATTGAAAGAGAATATGATAAACTGTGAAGGTTAATTACAAATTAAAAAAATAAGCACAAAAAAGTGTGTGTGGGGGGAAATAGAAATAGGAACTCTGGAGTTTGTAACGATTGAATGCAGCTTGCTTAGGGGACTATTGCCACACATCTGCTTTGTGACAAGTACAGTAAAATTAGTTATGGATCATCAAAGTGATTCCTAACACTTAACAAAATGAGACCAAAAGTGCCTTTTTTCCCCAGGTTCAGACATCTGGGAAAACATTAATCAAACATACAGATTCAGTGGGAGGAAAAATTTGGAAAACAGCGATGTTGAAAAAGACTGAGTGGATAACATTGGCAGAAATTAGATGTGAATCTGCAATGCAGCATCCCAGCAAAACAGCCATTCTTGCATTTTTTATTTTTATTTTTATTTTTTCAGTCTGCCTATGAAGAACCATCATACTCCTACTGAGGAAGGAGCAATAATTCTGTTCTGTTCAAGAATGGTGAAATGGAAAATCTTGGTTGATTCTGCAAGATGTTTAATGTTTGCTGCTAAATGCCCTTGGGTCCCTCTGATGCAGAAGGGAGCTGGCCCTTAGAACACAGAGTATGGGGCTGCACAGCCCCTCACCTTGATGTTGCAGAGCAGTTGGAAAGGAAATCAAAGAAATGCAATGCTGGTGGTTGCTGGGAGGACTGGCTTGCAAGAAAAGATTAAAACTTGTCTGATTACATCTGTGCCTGGTGGAATGCAGTGAGGATCTTCCTAAGAACTAGACAGAAAAAATAAAAGTTCTGTGATATTAGCCACAGCATAAGAGCTGATTCCTCATTTGGGGAAGAGAGTTGGCTCTTGTTTCTCTGGTGGGTAGAGGCAATCTCTTGGGCAGGGATTTCATCTTGGTTTGCATCTAATTTGCTTTTAGCTTATCTTGAACACTTCTTAACCTAATTTAAATTGGTAAATTTTTGAGTCTGGATTTTTTTAATCTGTGCATTCAATTTATTATTATTTCTAGTAAGTAGCAGATGATATCAAACAATAAACAGTTTTAAGTACAAAATAAGGGAGAAGAGTCACTGTGCAAATGAGTCTAAGAGCAAGGGAATAATGCTCAAAAAGGGACAGTTGGCTTTGAATATCAGCAGAAATAGCTTCTCTCAGGCCTGCCTACGTGACCTGCTTGGTTTGCACAAGAGTGTGACCCCTTTAGCAGTTGCATATTCAGTTCTTCACTGTATCTGTCTCAGTGCACTTGCTTCCACCTCCCCACCCACTCTGATCTATTTTTTTTGTGTGTAGGCGATAAGCATTGTGATTTTTTGTTCTTTCTTTGGTGTGCTGTGAATCCTCCTCTCTGCAACTGCAATTCTGGGACAAAATTCACACATATCCATCCCTAGATCTGCCCATTTGACAATTTGGTGGTTTTGCAAGCTATTTTGAATAAAAAGTGTCCAGTGAACAGCTAAGAAAGCAGAGCAATGAATAGAAACTACTTCCTCAAAATCACATTTTCCCTGGACACTTAATCACTTAATCAAAGACTCTTGTGGTGTATAAGGAGGATGATAAAAAAATTCAGACCTATATGATTTCCCCTCCTTTTCTTTTTATTTTCTTTTTGTGTGTAGCATTTTCTTGTGCATTTGATCAAACTTTAGTACATTGCTTATTAAGGAGTTCTCAGGCTGTTTTTTGAATGTGCAGGGGTATTGGAAAAAGACCTTTTAAAGTGGGGGAATACTGCTTTCATTGTGTGTGAGGTGGCCATGTTCCCACTGTTATCCCATTTTGTTTTAATATTAGCCTATTGGACCATGAAAAAAATCAAAGTATGAGAAATGTACTATTTCTTTTATGTAGCTACTATTATGAGCCTCATGAAAAACATATCTCAGATGACTAAACAAAATATTTACTTTTGCAAAACACAATTAGGAAGATATAACTATTTAGAAGATATAACTGCTTCAAGAAACTGTGCAAAGTTACACAGGTTGCAACCACCGTGTTGTTCCATATCCATGGGTAGAAATGAGGCTGAGTTTCCCAAAGACCTGTGCACAAAGGCTGTGGGCTGAGCCACCCTGTCCTTCAGCATGTTTCAGTCTTCCACCAGCTCTGCATTTTCCCAAAGTTTCTGCATTTTTGAAACCTCATGTTGTTTGTCAGATTTGGCTGCAATGCTACTGTCAGTTTGAAGATTGTGGAAAGGGAAGGAGGAAAGACAGACATGAATTGAAGCTGGAAAGAAAATTTCCTTGTATGAGCCTCCTTTCCAAAGGAAAACACTGAAGGTAAGAAAGGATCACAGGGGGCCATAACAGCGCTACATTTCAAAATGATCAATTCACAAAGAATAGAGAAAAAAGGTGCAGCCTTTACACCTCCTGTTGCCATGAACTCTTTTCCTTCTCACCTTGGATTTGCTGTCCAACACAGTTCGTGTCACACCTCTCAAGGACAGGCACAAAGGACACTGAGGCAGCAACTGTGCTTTGAAATAGCTGTCAGAACACCAGGGGTTAATGATGCCCAGAGCCTCCTGCCTCACTGCTCCCTAAGTCTGTGCATTTCTTATGCAGAGCTGATTTGCAGCTGCACTGCTAAGTTTTATCCTGGGAAAAAGCTTCAAAAATATGTTTCTGCTACAGCAATTCTGCCCTTTGTAATTGGGGAAGAAAATGCCTATGAAATATGCCATAGAGCTCTATGGTGCTGCATTCTGAAATGTACTTCATTGCATCCCCTGAAAGCTGGAACTTCAAAACCCATTGATTAAAATGAGACCATTACTGTACTCTGCTAATTAGGATATAGTACTTAACACTATTCTTAGTTTGAACTGTGCACAGTAAGTACACTTCTATTAATAGTTTTTTGGGGGGTAGGGAGACAGTGTTTATCTTTTTTTTTTTTTTTTTTTAATTGCATGAAAAAGCAGGAGCCAGCAGTCACATTTTAAAACTGCTCTGGTAAGAGAAGATTTCCTGCTGGGAGAAGCCAAATGAGTGGAAGAAGAAAATATATGTCAGATGGCAGAAGGGGGGTACAGACCAGTTGAGGGATGGATAGCTGAGATACAGTGAACTACTACATCCTCACAATCTTTTTTAACCAATATTTCTGGGTTTGAACAGGGAAAATACTTACCCTTTTGAACATTTAGGGGAAAGGGTTATCATCATGCATGAAATAAAATATGGCTTGTGCAAATCCATACAAACACCCACTTGATAGAGTGGGAGCAGGAAATTTTAAATGCACACAACAAACAGCAACTCTAAGTAGTGTTTTCTCTGCCACAGTCACTGAGGAAAGGTTAAAACTTCAAACAGCTACAAGTCTCCAGCAGATACATGGAAAAACAGGTCCTGGAGGTGTGCCAAAATATCTAATATTTGCTACAACTAATAAAAGCATAAGGAAATTTGAAAGTAAGAAAAGTAAAGGGAAAAACAGCCACAAGCCCAGCTCAGTTTCTTGGTACTAACAAGCTGCCTATGCAAAGTGATGACAGGTTTTATACCAATGGTGTAAAAAGATTCATGCTGGGCTCTCACTTGAGTGCAGAAGAGCAGAAAAACCCCACACTGACCCCTCAGCAAATCAGCCACCTGAAGAGAGAGCCTTGCAGCCACGTTTCCTCACCCAGCAGCCTGAACTTCACCTTTTCCCCTCTGGGGTGGCTGTCCCACTGCAGGCAGGAAACTTCCCTTGTGCCAAAGCAGTCACATTAACAGGGGCTGTCACCAAGGTGACCCCTGGGCTGTGTTTCCCCCAGGCAAGGGCTCGCCCCGGCTGCTTTCCAGCATTCCAGAGGGAGCAGCTCCTGGTGGGGAGACACAGGCAGGAGCTGCCTGTGGCCCAGCTGCACCCAAGGAATATTAGCATGCTTTCACTTAATGCACTCTGGATCTACCAGGGTTCCAAAAGAAGCACAGAACATATTTCCTCTCAGCAGTTAATGCATGCTGAGATTTGTGCTGTGTGAAGGCAGGTCATCCAAATGTACAGAAACCAAAATGGAAAAGAATGTGAAGGGAGTCCCTGCTCCCCTGTGTAAACAAGTTCTTAATCTTTCTGGGCTCTACCTGAGAAAGGATTTAGGATGCTGATCCTCAATTTTTTCAGTCTCCTCTCCATCATCTGTGGGTGTTTACCAAAGCACCAGGTTGGTTACATAATGTTTCACATTATTCTCACAGGCTGTCCAATATATGAAGTCTGTCTTTAATTGAAGTTTCTATTTGCATGCTTCACAACCCTTAAAATATTCTGCTTGGAATGTCAGATGAGGTTAATTGAGGACCCTCTTGATGATGGTATTATTGTAATTTGAACTTGGAGAATCCGATATTAATTCTAGGAGGATTCTGTAAGATTTATTTTTCCTCTTTAGGTTTTATCTTTGTATTGAGAATTAGTTTGCGGTTTAAATTCAAAACTAATTTCAATATAGTGGAATTCATCATGTTCTAATGAACTCTAGAAATTATTCTATTCCTAGAAATAGGATAATAACATTGCATTTAAATATTACTATTTGGATTCTACCACATAGGAGAATGAATTATACCCTTTTTTGGCTGGAATGATTTGAGGAATTTTTATTTCCTCTTGGCTATGTGCAAGAAACTATTTCTCAAATTTGGCTGAGATCAGCTGTAATTACTATTCTAGGCTGTTGCCTCCCTGTGCCTGGAGTTGTATAACACTTTTGGAAAACTGACTGTAAAAGTAGCTTTTTACCTAACAATAATGTTGTTTAGGAATAGCTGGTTTTGATTTTCCTTGCCATTTGTTTTAGCAGACAGGGCATTCCATGAGGAAAGGTGTTTACCCCATTTTAAAATACTGAGTAGCATGATAACAACCTCAGTGAAAGGCACCTTTGTCAGAGAACTGAGGCATCCATTCGGATCTGTAAATGCAAATTTTATCACTCAAAAGTTATGGAAACTTTTTTTTTTCCTCCCTAAGCATATCTTGGGATCCATTTTTCTGTCATTATAGTAAGCTCATATCCTGTTGAAGCGTTTTCACCTTCTGTTGGCAATATTTCCCATGTTCACACTGGATACAACCACACAAATTCTGTAACACAGGGAAGCAATGGCACACCATGTAAATCTAAATTCCTTATCTTATTTAAAAACTGAAACTTACAATGATTTCAATGAGTATGTGTAACAGCTTTTAGTCCAGCATTTTGTGAGATCATTTAAAGCCTGATACATAAGATAGTTTAGCAAATGCTTTAAATAAGTCACCACTAACTTAATATCAACATATTCACATCAGAGTTTCAAAATCCTGTGATATAATTCTCAGTCAATTGATTTATTTTAGAAGGGAAACTGAATATTTGTTTCCTAGCACATCATACTCTGCTTCCATAGACCTGAAATGGAATTTGGATACAGCTGTGATATTCTTTCACTGAGTCCTTAGACAGTGTTTAAAAATCAGTATTTCAGGCAATACTCTACACAGATTTGTTGTTTCAATCTCTGTGTCTGATCTCTCAGAAAGAAAAAGAAGTAGACTTTTACCTCCATATGGAGTCAATGGCTGTATTCTAAGGGTCATCTGCAGGGGATTGTTTCAAAACACCAATTTCATGCTCACATTCATATCAGTTCTTGAACCAATGTTCACGTTCATATCAATTTTATACAGTATGGCTTTTCTTTGCTCTGCTGGACTGTTCAACAAACTATCTTTCTTTGGTTTTTAACTTAATATTCTGGCCTTTCAGTTTTACTCCTCTGCACACCTGGATTTGAGTCATGTGCTGAGAAGAAATGAGACAATATTTTATTGTAGCAGCATCCAGAAAGAGTTCTCCTGCTGCCCAGCCATTCCTGTTGTTTCTGTGCAGAGGGTACTAATTATCCAGTATGTGAAATTACAATGGCAGAAAATAGTGAACATCTCAAACAGAGAAGTAATTGCAATGTAAGACAAATTATATGGTTCCATTTGTTTTTTAAAAAATGTTGTGAAAAGTTTTCTCTTTTTTTTTTTTAATTTCTTTCCTTTTTTTTTTTTTTTTTTTTTTCTCCTAAAAGCTCTGTGCTCACCTCTGTTTCACCACAGTGGGAATGGCAAGCTCAGAATGCTCAGATCCCCATGGGCCATGATCCTGTTAGTATTAAGTGCAGATCACTCTGGAACACATCTAGCCAGGAGCAAGAGGAGCTGTGGTGAGGGGCAGGTGTCCATATGGATCTCTCTGCTCTTCATGCATATGCAGGGCATTTCCCCACAGATTTCCCAGCTGCTTCTTATCCTTTTCCCTTTAGATGGGATCTTACATTTGTCTTCCTCTGCTGGTCCTCTCCCTAAGGTGTTACAGCAGAGGGAGGTGATTTGTCCACAGGTTATTAGAGCAGACACCACATACACTAGGAATTCCCAGTGCATAAATAATGTCCTGGCTAATTAATTTATTTTTGTTTGAGCCTCTCGTCCTGCCCTGTTACTGGCACTTGTGATTATTAGAACAGAAAGCCCAAGTCCTTTCCCAGTCCTTTGTCAGATGGCTGCCTCTTGTGTTAACTAGTGGACTGCTCTGTACACCACCCTTGGAATGAAAATTAGCTGCTCTGCAAAAAGGAAACAGCAGGGGAAGAATAGAAATTATGGAGTTTGAAACTCCACCAAAATTAAAAATAAAAAAAATTTGCTGTCTTGGTAAGCCTGGAGATAAACAAGGAAGTCATACAAAACACCAAACAAAGGTGTCCCCTTGTCCTTGGCCATCCCCTTCCCAGCCAGGCCTGAGCAGTCAGGAGACAAGACCTCCCCTCTGAGATGGGATATATAAACAGGACACTAGGGAATGGCAGTGCTTGTCTGACCACTGACACCACTGCTAGCCACTGCCACTACATGGATTTCCAGTAGCTACAAGAAATGCAACTAGATCTGGTCTGGCAGGTGTTCCAAGCACCGTAGCAGAGTCTTGTCCAGGTGAAAAAGACAAAAATAAATGTTTATCAAAGAGTTCTGATTGCTAGAGAATAGTCTCCCTGGCTCCTAATGGAAAGTTACACTTTGCAGAACAATCTATAGATGCTATCTCATGGCTGTCACAGTGAAATTACCTTCAGAGAAGTGAGCCAGGAGTGTGCTAGGAGTCACAGAATGTGCAAATGTCCTGAATCCAAGTGCCTCAGAGGTGCAGTTATAGCTCATCTTCATTAAAGAAAAAGTGCAGCAAGGAAAGATTTCACATCATTCTTTAAGATAACATGAAAACCACATCAATTCTGGACTCCAATTTTCTTACTCTACCCAAAGGTATTTTCTGTGCATAAGTAGATCTGCTATTTCCTTTTGTGCATCCCCAGAAGTGTGTATTTTGTTTCCTGTTCAACAGAAACTCCAAGTGAAAGTAAATATATGAACTATCTCTACATCTGTAAAGTAACTATGCAGAGTGCCTGACCTACAGTTCAGAAACCTGAGAAAAAAAATGCTCTTTGTTTTATATTTGGGGTTTGGGTTGGGTTTTGTTTGTTTGTTTGTTTTTTCTGAACAGTGTCTATGCTGAGAGCTATGGAAATAATCAACAAACTGAAGAGACAAGCAGCAATAGCTACCACAGGGAAGTTCAGAAAAATCTAACTGATGAAAGCATTTAGCAAACAGCCTGGAGAAAATACAAGGAAGATGGTGAGTGTTTTTTTCCTCTTTATTTTCTGTGAGTGATAAGCAGAATGATGCAAAAATATGTGACTTGGGAGTTTTGTTTTCCCAGGGGCTGGACATGTGCAAGAAGCAAAAATGGCCTAAAATAAGGGTGAAAATGTAGACTGTCTAGTGTAAAGCATTTTTTAATAGTGAAAACTGTTAGTGAAGTAAAAAACCCCTAGCTATTGACCATAAAAATGCACACAAACTAAAATTCCATACAAAGCCCTGAAGAATTTGTATTCAGAAGCCATAAGTCTTGGCTTTGGATTTTTACTCTAAAAACAGAAGATTTTTTTTCCATTTATCCAGCAATGCAGGGGTTAAACTGGCATTCATTGTATCACATACTTTAAAAGACTTTCCCAAATGGGAAAGAGATGATAGATAGATAGATAGATAGATAGATAGATAGATAGATAGATAGATAGATAGATAGATAGATAGATAGACAGACAGATAGATAGACAGATAGAATGTATGTTCCTGAAAAGTCCAGTTCTGGAGAAGGATGCTTTTATTTGCTGGTCAAATGTGAAAGAACAATTCCTCTCCTTGCTTTAAGACCAAACCTGCAACATTTAAAGTTGTTTTAGTAAGCTGTGGAGACAGAGAGAAGACTGTGGACTAAGGCAATGGCTGAAGTTGCTGTACCTTAATGAAGAGCTGTCAGTACCAGGTTATTACTCAATTTTTTGCTGCTTTGGGCAGAATATTCAAAAGATAGACAAGTTCTGACAGGCAGTAATCCTCTTCTTATACCCCAAGCATTTAGATGCTTCAGGACATTTATTACAGCTGCCAAAACTGGATTCACAATCAGTGGGTTTCAAAAAGAAAGCAAGATTTTGCCTATTCTTGCTTTGGGATGAGGGGAAAATATTCTCATTCCTTCTTCCCTTTCTTAGCCTATATCTTTTTCACCTACTTCTGGCTGGACTCAGGTCAGGGATAAACCATCCACAGGAGCAGCCAGGGCTTCTTGTGGCTCTTTCCTAGTGAGGAAGCTGAGCTGAAGCCACACCTCCTGTAAAATGCACACAGCAACTGGGCTTTCCTATCAGGCACCTGCATCTCAGCCATTCCGTGCTGGGAAATGACAGACAGGGCTGGGGAGGAGGGGAGAGGAGACAGAGCTTTGTTTAATTATCCCACTTCAGCCTGATTGCTGCAGTGTTATCTTGAAAGTGAAAAGATTTGGGAACTAGATTTCTGCTAATTAGCGTTCAGAATATTGTAATGCCAGCACCCAGCATCTTTCAGTGAGGATTTACTCACTCTGGGATGAAATAGCCAGGCTCTCACATCCTCTGATCTCCTCAGAGGAGCAGCTCTCACACATGCTGGCAGACAAGATCCCTAGGCTGAGGATCAGGTGGCAAAGGGAGTCTGTGTCTGCAGGGACTGGGGGCAGACCCATCTCCTGCTCCAGGAGGAAGCCCACGCTGCCTGTGCTGCACCAGAGTGCTTGCAGGCACTGCTGTCACCACATCCTGATGCCAGGTGAAACTCTGCTGTCCTTTACTGCCTTGGCTGAGGCTGGAGTCCAGCACACACAATAGGAAGGAGATTTAAGCAAGTAGCCAAGAATGGAGTGTGGGTGTCAGATATCGATGGCACACGGTGCCCAGTCTGCAGCTGCACTGCAGGGGGAAACCAAAAGAACACATCACAAAAGCAATAGGCATCACAGATTGCCTTTCACAGTGGGAGGTGAGCTGCACTCTTACCTGGACAAAAGATATATTTAGATAATAATTCACAAAGAGCTAGGCTGTATGAACTCTCTTGGGGGACTATGCATGTAACACAGCCAATGGTAAAATATCAGTAAAATCTTGCAACTACCTCAGGCAGCACATGGTGTGCGAGACAGAGCAGAACAAACCACTTGGATCCCCAAAATGACTGCTCACATGAGATCACAACCTTCTAATCGCTCCCCAGGTTTGTACCCATTTCAGGGGGTGTTTTGGAGTACATGTTGGATGCACAAGCAAGCATATACATCAAAACCAAGGGGTTTGCCAAAGAGAAAGAGAGGAAAGGTGCTAGCCACCAGCTGTGATCCTGGCCAGGAGCTTTAGCACATAAACACCTGTTTTCATTTGCTGAGTGGTGCTGTGACACCGGGGTGAGCAGTGGCACGAGGCTTTTCATGTGGCCGTGATCCGCGTGCAGAGCTCTGTAAACAGCTCTCAGCTGAAAATATCATGTAATGTTTTCTTCCCCTTTGTTGCACACAGTTCATCCTCAGAGGAAGAGGAGCCCCTGTGCTCATCTGGGCTTGGGAACAGCAGCTCCCTTGAACACAGCAGGCATTCAACCTGAGGCTGAGCAGGTTCAGGCACTGAGCCACGGAGCTTTAAGTGTGCAGGCTCGCCTTGCATAAAGAGGGAATTATGAGTTGTGAGCAGGGGGAGATAGCTGCCAGTTGGAAATAAGAGAAAATGCATTAATAGAAATCCTATTTAAGTAAAGAAAAAAAAAAATAAAAGAGACCAACCTAGTTAATTTCATAAGGATTCATGAGTCAAAATGTAAGACCTTTAGTTAGGAAATAATTGCACACTTATGACCTGAGGCAACAGTCAGAACTTGCTGAAAAGAAAAAAAAAAAAAAACTGGCACATGTCATTAAATTTAATAATTCTTAATTATAGAATCATAAATATTTGAGATTGGAAAGGCCCAGCAAGTCACATAAGACCCCCTCCTTACCAATGCAAGACTGTTCCCTCTTGCATATATGCTGGTATGTTTTCTGCAGACTATTAGAACTCATTGTCAGGAGGATTTGCCTTAAATTCCTCAATTCTCTATTTCTTAATTTCATCCAATTACTCCCTGATATACCTGCTTGTTTCCTGCTAAGTAATTCCTTTCCTTCCCTAGTGTCTGTGTCAGTCAAATATTTGTAGATGGTTGGAATGCCTCTCCTTAGTTATCACTTAGCCAAACTAGACATATTTATTTAGTTCTTTTAATCTCCTCATAGGTAAATCCCTCTAGTCCCTTAATTATTTTGTTGCTCTTTTCTGAACTCTCTCTTTCCAAACCTTTCTTGTAGTCATATTAAATGCAGTATCCTAGCTCTTGTCATCCAGAGCCATGGAAAAATCAGGGGTGCTGTTGCTGTTGCAATGTGATGTGTCTTTGTGTCTGACCCACTGTAATATTTTTTTCCCCTGATCTATCATGCTGAGCACCATGCAAGGCTGGAGAGAGGTCAAGACAACCTCTGTTTTTAAAATTCTGCCCTGCAGCTATTCCTTACGGTGCTGTCAGCAGGGAAGACATTTAGTCTTCTAAAACCTTACTTCTGATAGTTTTTCCATCTGAAGATGTTGTAACTTGAGCCTTCTTCTGCATTGGGCAATAACTTCACTTACACTTCTCTCTCTCTCTGCTTCTTTACTGTCCTCTGCCCCATGTGTTTCAGAGATCAGTAAGAATGGCAGAACAGACAGAGCAAGAACAAAAAACCCCAAAATGTAGCTTACTGCACAAAAAACTTTGTCTCCTGGGTTTATCATCCCACAGATTAGTAGCCCAGGATGAGGAAAAGGCTCTAGGGAGACACTGTGATGAAAATTCAAGAATGAAGACTGAAGTAAGGAGACAGAGTAGCACAGAAATAACTTAAGAGGGCCAAGCTGTCAGGGGAGATGAAAACAGGAAAGACAGTACATGTATTATCTCCCTGACCAGCACCCAGCAGCAGATTCTGCTCTTGAATAATTGGTGCTACACTGATTGCTTTGTTTTGACTTTTCCTTGTCAGTTTTGATATTTCCATTTTACACTGAAACACTTCCTTCTTCCTCAGACCTTGGTTTTCCACGGAGTTGAAACGTGGCCCTTCCATGCAGACTCTGACTTTGCTTTCCTGGCAGGTCCTCTGCCCTTGCCACAAGGTCCCCAAATAGTGACATTCATCTCTTTAGTGTGACACTCAACAGGGAGTGGTCTCTAACAGTGCATTGCAGAAAATTTAGGGGCTTTAGGATAACCTGGTTGATGCCCAGGGTTAGAAAGAGACTAGTCTGCATCCATTCTCTTGAGGCCTTACCTGGTTAAATGAAACCAAATATTAAATATTAAATAAAAAATATTAAATAGTAAGTCAATACTGCTCAAGAAGCTCTAGATTAAAACAATAATCAGTTGTATCAGTGTTCAAGCCAAGGGATTTTGTAGTGTTTGCTTTATCCTTATCTTTTACATTTTTCATTTTGTCTTGTAAAATCGTGGCAACTGGCAGAGCTGTGCAGGAATGCAAAAAGTAAATGTGAAAATCTGCAAATGTAAAGGTATATATGTAAATATTCCAACAAAGGAATGAGCGTCTACACAAAAGACAATATATTTCTTCATTTTTTTACTGGAAGATCTCATCTGCTTTGTTTTGTTGTGGTGTTTGTTTCCTTGAAAATAATCAAATTGTTGTGTCTCATACTTTTTAAACAACTATTCATATGACAGTTGCCATGATATTTGTTACAATTAATAGAAAATACCTTTTTTAAAATTATTTTTCATGTAGCTGCCAGTGATCTCTGTTGCATACATACATCTGATAAATCATTATCAGAGTAACTGTCTCAAATCATTCCATGGGAGGAAACTGACCCTTGAGAGAAATTGATTTCAAACAATAGATGACAAACATAAACAAGGAGTATTTTCATCTTTAATACAATAGTTTTCAACCCAGCCATCAATTTTTTATGCATCCAGCCCTACACAAAAGAGTGCCTGTGTGCATGTTCAGATGAATAACAAGTGCCTGAAGCTGACAGGATTCATGGAAGCCATCACCTGCCTGTGGAAACCATGGTGCTTAAACAAGGGCTCCTGAAGAGCTCTCCTCATCAAAACATTTTACAGTTGCACAGGTACAAGCAGGAGCCCTGCCACAGAGGCAAGGAGAGCAGGGTATTGTGAGATGATGCTTTTCCAGCATGGGCTTGGCTCTTGTTGTCCACAAGCCCAGGAGAATTCTTCTCCTGTTCTTTCTGGGTGCTGCAGGAACCTAAATAAAGTTGAAAACTGAATTCCTGAGGCAAATTCAGATGATGGATCCTGAAAGCTTTTGCCTTTCTCTGACTTATCTAATATGTCAGGCAGTCAGCATGACACAGAAAGAAAGGTGTTTATGCAGCATTTTTCCCAACTTACATCATTTTCTCAGCCTATATCTAAAACACTCTGGCACTTTAAGTTTTTTCTTCCCCCCTTAAAAAGGTTTTGAGACATTTTTGGGAAAAAAAAGAAAGTATGCAAAACATGCAGAGATTAAACTCCAGTCTCCAAATCTCCTTATTTTAGATCTTCGTTTTGGTGGCTCAGAAAATGAAGGCTATCGGCTCTTGGATTATGTAAGCTGGCACGGTACATTTCGTTTCATTTTCTTCAGAGTGGATGCATCAACTTATCTATAAACTATTGATTGCAGGGGGCTGAAGCTGTCTGCAAGTGCTGGCTGATTTAGAAGAGATTTTATATGCAATTCTGCCTCAAAAGCAAGGTGTTGCCATTACTTATAATAGAAAGTATGTGGTGCTGAAGACATGCAGGTGTCTGTGGGAGAGGGGCTTGCACTCCAATGCCCAAGTTTGTGTCTTTATGCACAGTATCTGTGAAAACATGAGGAACTCATCGCACTTGAGTCATCCTTCTGGGGCAAATTGCCTTCAAAGCTTTGTTTTCCCTGCTACATCTGCTATCCTGCTTGCTCTCTTTGTTTTCCACACATCTATATCTGCAAGGGATTTCCCAGGCAGAAGCGTGTAGTTACGTGCCAAACCCTTGTTCTGTGCTCAAACAGAAAAGATGATGTTCCAGGGATGGATCACACGCTGAGCTCACCCTCAGCAGATCCAGCAAACACGGCCTGGAAGCCTCAGCCTCGGCAAGCAGAGCTGCATGGCACAACCACAGAAACCCTGAGCACCTCGCTGCTCCCCTGGCCCGTGGTCACAGCACAGATCTGGCACGTCTGAGAGGACCAGAGCTGTGGCAGAGCCTCCAAGCAGCTCCAAATCTCAGACTTCTGGGGAAATCTTCCAAGTCTTTGAGAGAAGCTGCATAAAACTTCCTCAGACAAAAGGCTGTTTCTAAGAGATCCACGGCCACCACATGGATTTTGATACAAGAGTCACTGGAAGGACTGGTCCCATCCTTTCATTTCGAGGAGAGGGCTGACAATGCTGCCTCCAGCCCTTGGTTTAGGGTCACAGGTGGTGCATACACAGGTACACACTTTTATTTTTGATCTGCTCCAGTGCCCTTGAGCACCAGATGGCCCCACAGCCGTGCCGGGCATGAGCTGGCAGAGCTGCTCCCTGCTCCCCTCTCCCCACATCCCGTCTGAGATGTTTGCTCGCCCAGCTGGCCCTTTTGGCATCCTCAGCCCCAGCAGTGAGAGGCAGGAGCACAAAGCTCCTCCACGGGGGTTTCTGCATCCAGGGCTGGTGCTGGGGCTGCGGCCGGGGCGGGTACCGGGCATGGGCTCTGCTGCCTCGCTGAAGGATGCTCGCAGCTCTCAAGCAGCTTCCCGACGTCTCAAACAGGCTTTTAAACGCCGTAGGGATTTTTCAGGACAGGTCCGACTTTTCCCTAGCGAGATAAACACGCTCTTGCCTGGCTTCCAAAAGGCGCTAAGCTTTTCCTAAGTTTCGTAGCGCTGCCGGAGGTTGTGTTAGAGGCGAAATGGCCGTGGCTGCGCGCTGGATTTTCCCGGACTCCGCAGCGCTTTGGCTGCCTTGTGGCTCCGCGGAGCGGCGGGCGCCGGCAGTGCCGCCCGGCCGGGAGGAGCGCTCGCCTCACCCACATTTGGGGCCAAAAAAGGGTCAGCACCCATTAGTCCTGATGGCTGGGTTAGCAAACTGCTCATCTAGAGGAGCATCTTGGTTTTGCTGTGTCTCTGTGTTCTGTGCTTTGTGTCTCGCAGTTTCTCTTTGCGGAGCATATGACTTTATTTTATTTTTCCGTACCTTAATTTGTCACACCCGTGTCTCGCTTATATAAAAAAGGAATTCTCAAAACCAAAGTGGTCTAGATGATTAATGAAACTCACACATATTCTTTCATAAACACGTCTTTCAGAATTTAATAACACCACGTTGCAGCAGCTTCTTGTGCTCCTGTTTTAGGGAGTCAGCGTTCGCACCACGAAAGACAGCATCAGTCACTTTCTCAGATTTTGTAGCCCGTCTGCCCTACACTAGAGATCCCTGGAGGTGTCATTACTGAAGTGATGAGACATTCTGGTTTAAGTGCTCATGGTCTCTGCAGAGCACAGGGTTGGGAATTAAGCATGCATCTTATGAACAGTAGTGCAGAACAGCATCAATAAATGACTATTCTCCTTCTTAATGTTTACTTTTAGATTCAGGGGGACTACAAGCAACTGCTGCCAGGCCAGAACTCCTGATTTTTAATTCCTGCTCAGGCCTGGATTGGTACTGCTGAACACCATTGTGCCTCTGGGAAATGCACATAATACTTGTATTTTTCATTGAGCTGCTGTGCTGACCAGGTACTGCCCAGGAAGTTCTTTGAGCGTAGAAGTGCTATATGGGAAGAAAAGTTTGTGGTTGTAAAGGAAGAGGGCTTTAGTAATGATTCTTGGCTAAGGTGAGACTACCAGCCCTGTCCAGTTTGCCAGTTGTCTCAGATGGATAATTATTCTATTTTTCAAGTTATTTCTTCCACTGCAAATACCTCTGTTTTCTCTATCAATATATGCAAAAAGGCAAGTAAACATGTCTGTGTGTCCTCTGCAGCAGGTTCTATGATTTTTGGGGTTTTTTTGTTTGGATGGCACATTAAAACACAGAGGAGTACTCTGATGGCAAGGTAAGCTTTGTGTTGAGGTTAGCACTAATATATAGCAAGAACTCCTCGTGCTAAAAGCACAGCTATGGTAGCTGAATTATTGTCCCTGTGCAGTTTTCACAGTTATTACTTGGTAGGTTGCCTCTTCAGTGTCAAATTAGAAGTCATTCGGCCAGAACCATTGCAGTGGAGCCTCTTGAGGTTTGTAGGTCCACACACTCGAAGTATATTACATATTTTTCTGAACAGTTGTGCTTTCACAGGGGTCTGTATTAGAACAGCATGAAATCTGCTGCTGTTTACACGGGTTTCATCTAAACCTCACTGGTGGGTTTGCTTTATGCAGTGTCAGCAGCACTGAGAGTCAAACTGTGTTTCAGACAAAGTTGAAACTTAAAAGAAAACTTGGACTCAGCTGCTTAAATCTCTTCCAGTGTCTTTCTCCTTTCCATTCTTTTCTTCAAGGTCAAATTTGCTTTTAGCTTTCTGATACTGTGTGAAAACCAAGCAGCTTCTTTTCCTGCTTTTCAAGAGCCATTTCATTTTGCATTTTTGCTTGCACACACTCACCCATGTCACACACTTGCTAGGGTGTAGAAAGCAGGATGGGAGGCAAGTAGAGATTTAATTCACCTTTTTTTTTTTTTTTTACATATATCAGGCCATGGAGGATGAATTTTCTGTGTTCAAGAGTTTGTTAAAATGCTGGCTGTAGAGACCATAAAAGAAAGAGGAAAGAATAGAAGGGTTGAAATGAAAACATTCAAGGAACCTTATTCACCTTATTCGGGTGAAGAAGAATTTCAGGGAAGAAATGCTTACACGTTATACTGGGCATAAAGTTAGAAAGTCTTTTTCTGTCCCTTAGTAATTAATAATTTGACTGGTTGGTGAAGCAGAGAAGTGTTGTGGTTCTCATTTCACTGTTAAGGGAAATGAGAACCAGCTGCAAAAAATGAAGGCAGATATGAGAGAGGTATCTAACCAGTTTAGATTTGTGTAGAAACATGATAAAAGGGTTAGGCACCAAATTAAATGTGGAAATAAGCAAAATATTGATGAATTTTCCTTTCTTCAGGTGCTTCTGCTTTTGTTAATTGTATTTAGTCTCACCCATTTTTTAAAAATATTTTTAATAAATAATACAAACTTTAAACTTATCTGAAAACCAGCCTTATTTTTCATGTAGTACTTTTGCCTGAAAATTGTCACTACAATGTCTTGTGGCAAATGAGAGAGGGATTTGGATATGGTAAAAGACAAATCTGTGTATGGATTAAAACAGAGATTTCCAGTCTCCCCATAGGATTCTTAATCTTAGAAAGTAAAACCCAGATGAGATTAAAAGGAATTATATAGCAAATAGAGTTAATGCTTTTATCTAACACAAAAGGGAGGGGAAATTTTAGACACAGACAATTAGTTTTAGTTAAAATTATTAAAACTAAGCATTTTATGTATACACGTATATGTTTTATATTCTGCAATGCATGTTAAAATGGAGTCTCCAGGGAACCTCTTAAAGTTCAAGATTCAAAGTAAAAAACTGACTGAAATTGCAGCCTTGATCGTGGTTATTAAAACAGATTGCATGAACCTGAAATGGTCCTTGTACAGTTTAATTCCTTTGTCTTTGTGTAAGATGAACTGTCACAAACTTTGGTTTAATGCTCCTTTATCTTTTCTAGGGAAAAGATGATAACATTTCCCTCTTTTGTAGCTTGTGTTTGCAAAACATTATGGATAAGTGGGTTCAAAGTGACCAAGATCCACTAAAATACTTCCATTATATGTTAGGTGTCATTTTTTTAATGTGAAATCATAATAGATTGTAACCATCTGAAGAGAATCCTTATAACCCCTTTTCCATGAAAAGGAGAGGCATAAATGTGGCAGTTACTTTGTTTGTCAGATGTGAGAGTTTATAAAAACAGCTTCTCCTCTAATTTCTTACTCTATACAACCACAGCCATACACATACAGCAGGTACACACATCACATCTTTCTTCAAAAGGCCTTTCTTCAGTCCTGCCCAACATTTCACTTGTTTATTTTTCAATGAATTTGTTTAACTTTGCTGCTGGGAACTAATGTTACTTCTGGATAATAAACAGATCTATCCAGAGTAGGAATGGAATTGTATTGTCTAAGGGAGAGTTGTGATGGATAAGACTGATTAATATTGAATGAGGCTCTTGGGACAATCCTTTCAGAGCTTCTCTTTGGGTACACCCACATACCAGTGCATCAAACAGAAAGAAGAGGGTCTGTGGGGCACCATTCTGCTCTTGGAGCTTGAAGTGCTGGGCAGGGAAAGTCTGGAGTTTCCTCAAGCCCCACTGCAGATCCAGCAGGGATTACAGGAGACTGGGCACTCTCTCCAAAAGGCTTTGGCACGCCCTCAGTGGGAGCTTGTGGCAGCAGCTACACCTCTGAAACCTGCCCAGAGACATTTTCATCCATAACATATGATGTGCTGGCCCAAATCTTGGAAGTTTTACCATGCATCTGCTCAGCCTTCCCAACAGGGAAGTCGTGCTTACACAGGAAGGTGCTGGGCAGAGTCTGCTGTGAGATTAATGAGGGTAAGTGGAGGTTTAACAGAAATGACAAAAAGAAGTATCAAATGAAATCTTCTCCAGGCCTCTCCTGGCTGCAGAGTGTGGCTCAAACCCCTCAGCTACATAAGAAACAAAAATGAATTCTTTCTAGGTCATTTTATTGTTGAAGATTTACTTGAGATCAGAGACTCACATCACGCTGTGCCGATACCTCTGTATTTTGCAATACAGTTATTGGTACAGATTTTTGAGGACTAAATTGTCAAAATAGCTCAGTAGTTGTGTGAAATCTAATAATTTTGTACAGATTACAGTACCTCTGTGTTTGAAATGGATTTTTAAATTCCAATTGCTGAGACTGCATCTTTAGTTGTTCCCTGATTGTTTGTAGATATTGTGAATGCCTTTGGATCATGCCAGAGTGATAATGACTTTGAGCACAGAAATGGACTTGGAGCTGGATTCCCAGGAGAGCTTTTTTTTTATACTCAGTGTAATAGCTCACATATTGAAATGTGCTCACCAAAGAGGTGTTAGGGAAGCAGCAAAGAGAACCCAGATTTGCCTGCAAAATGGGGATTAGAAACAAGAACAGGTAAAATGAATCTAATTTCTCATAGAAGTTCTAGTAAAATCCAAACCTCATTATTTTCATCACTAATTATAGGCCAGGATCTGAAACCCTTGTTGAAGGTACCCATTACCTTGTTCCCAGTGCAATTCCATATATTACAGTATGTGTCAAAGAAACATGGACAATTGTTCTTCCCAGGCTAAGCCGCTGCTTAACACAGGCTCAACAAGTGTTGAGCCTTTATTGATTAAGATTCTAAGTCCTTCATATGATATAACCAGCCAAAGCAGAAATAGCCAATGTCAGTAGATTTTATTTGCAAAAAGAACAGTGTGAAAGGATCTGTGCTGCAGTGATCTGTGCTTTTCTTTACTGTTGCTGTGGAGTTGAAAGCCCATCTGTCCTCCTTATTATGTTAAATTCATTCTGGAGTCACTTAACTGAAGTATCCTTAACCTAGTGCTTCTGCAAACTAGTACATCCACATAGAAAATAATTATTAAAATAAACATCTCATTATGAGCAGCCTAATGCAGTACCATTGTGAGTAATCAATGAGGTCTCTGGCAATCATGGGAATTATACAATATAATTGAGTTATTTATAATAAAATTGCTGAAGAGTTGCTGACTTTCCCAGTTAATATTTTTTTTCTTTCATCCATACAGCTTGCTGATCTTGCTCTGAGTTTTCAACACATTATATTTTCTTTTTGTCCTGTCATAACTTTAGAATAGAAATCTATTAAGCTAAGCACAGGTTTATAGAAGATAATGAAGTCACATATCAGAATCACATTGTGTTCCTTAAGGTTTAAAAACATCACTTCAGGTAAGAATTTTGTGCTACCTTCCAAAATGAAATAGAAGCTGAAAAGATACAGTACAAAATTTTTATATGTGTTGCTTCCACCTCATGCTGACAGTTTATATTTTTCCCCTTTTGCTTTAGTCTCTTAGTCAGCCATGCAGTAAAATGGGTTTGAATCCTCTGCACACTCATTACAGAGAGCATGTAAGAGTCAGGGCAATGCTAAAGCCTCAGCTCTGAGTAAATAAATATAGGAATAAGAAGCCTTCAGCAGATACCATAAAGGCATACAAATGCCTTTGCTTTGAAAGCCTGTGCCCCCCTCCCCATTTTTGCCTTCTCTTCCACTGGTCATTACCCACAGACAGAAGTCCTGGTACAGAGTGATTCTCCTCCTCTCAGATACTTCCACCTTAGCTTAAACTGGTGATGAGGCTGATGTAAAATAACCTTGCAGATTTTCTCCAAAAATGAATGAAGGAACACTCACGTTCTTCAGTTTCAGCAGTGATCTCTACCAGGTGGGTGTTGGTAATCATCTGGAAGTAGTAAAGTTATTAACCACATCCAACACTGGGTGTTTGCCCACACCTACCTGGAAAAAGAAGAGATATACAGGCAGCTGCGGTCTTGCCCTCTGGACTGTCTGACAATGTAGAACACAAATACACTGGATACCTCTACATTTATCACAAATATTTTCTTCTCTCCATCAGATGCTCTGGCAAATATTTGGACCCTCAGGATAAGATTGTCATTGAAATTCATAGTCCAGGTTTTCACCAGCACAACTCAGTTGTGAGACCATTGATATCAGGGGTTTTTTTAGGAGACAATAGGCTTGTCCTCTTTCCTGTGGGTATAAGGTTGACAATGCTGTGCTCTGGTTCAAGATTGAGAGGTTAGAAGGCACGCAAGTGAAAATGAAAGGAATCAAATTCAGAGATCCAATTCTGTGCCAAGAAAAATATCCAGAGAGTAGGAATAGTGTTTATCAGGGAGGTGGATTTGTAGGTGAGCTGACTCCAAGCTGCACAGAAGTTGGGAAGCCTTTCTGTTGGCTGACAGCAATGAGCTGGGGACACCTCAGAAGGCAGGTGGGGAAAAACTGCTCTCTGCAGGCTCAGTAGTCCTTCCAAACAGAGGACACCATGTGTCTGGGGAGGAGGATGGGAGAGTTAAAACATGGTCATGACTGCTATGAAACACAAGTTAGACCTGGATTCCCCCAGGTCTCCACCCAGCCTGAGAGATAGACAAGGCCAAGTCACATGAAGGCTTGCAGGAGATGCTGCCTTGCACCTTTTTAATGCACAGGGGTGATGATGGAGAAAGGCTCTTGCCAGCTTTTCCGCCCTCATTTGAAAAGCTGTGCTGCTGTGTTTCATTTTACTTAATGCAAAAGTGGCAGAAGGAGGGAGGCAGAAGAAAAGCATCTATATCAGACACAACAGAAGGAAATATGGGAGGAGGGTGGGGAGGTGGGTTGGTGGTGTCTGGTTTATGGCCCTTCTGTGCCATCTGAAGGGTACAAAAGGCTAAAAAACAGCCTGAGCATCTGTGTTACTCTCTGCACCACTATGATAATAAAAATCCCCAAATGCTTAAAGGAATAAACAACATTTCAAGTTTCCTGAGGTTATATAAAAGAAATATTTATTCTATCTGAAAAAGACTATGCAGAGAAGTATTGGAGTTTAAAAAAAAAAAAAGTCATAATGTGTTCACAATGTGAGAGAGAAGAGCAGCACAGCTAGCAACCTTAACTAGGCTGTTTCCAAACTTTTGACTGCCTAACCATGCAGCTTTAATGCTCTGTTACCATATTTGTCATGCACACAGTATTATATAGATATATATAATACCAACTGTCTGGCTAGATATAGATATCTTATTTTTATTGGAATTTTATCCTCAGTCTCCTCTCTGCTTCTCTTTTCACAGTTTTTCTTAAGCAGAATGTGAAACTAATACTTTCAAATTTCAGCTGCACTTTTGAACTCGTGATATTTGAAAGCAATTTTTTTCTCATCACAACCTGAAACTGATGTGTTGTTACACAGGAAATGTTGCACATCTCAAAACTCTCCACTCACAGAAGAGGCTGAATGTATCCTTTTGAAGGTGTGGGATGCACGTGAAAAAAAGTATCAAGATTACTCGGCTCCTTGGAAATTATCACTGCAACTCTTTTCTCTGCCTCTCTTTTTTTACACAAGTGCCAAAATTGTCTCCTAAAAATGCTTAGAATTCATCTTCTGTCATGTAGATGCTGGAGTTCATTTTGAAACGTAAGCTTGTCTGAGAAAGCTGTATTATGCATGTTTTTATGCTCCATAAAAATATTAACACAAACTAAATCCAAACTCAGGTCCATAATTAGATCTAGAAAAGGAATTAGCAAAGCACTTAAGTGATCCCCAAGGTTAAATCCTACCTGCCCAATGAAAGCCATTGACACAGGAGCCCTCCAAGGTCTGTGATGATCAAAGGATCTTAGCACCCAAGTAGTCTCAAAGATTTAGATACCTAAATCTGCCATCTATAGATGGACAATTTCTTCCTATTTTATTACAAAGCAATTTGATTTTGGTGACAAAGAGAAGGGGCAGAAAATGGAGCACAGTCCTCCAGCCCAGCGAGGTCCATGTCTTGAATTTGTGGCAGTTAAATGAAACTTACAAAACAGTCTTCAAAGCAAGGAGAATCCTCATCCAGAAGGGAATATCAGGGGGGAGATTGCTTTTTGTCACTTCTGAGCAGGATCAGATGCAACATAGGAGCACCAGGGAACTTTTCTGGTGAACATCCAAGTATCTTTATCCTTTTGGATGCCAGCAAGGTTAAGAAAGGGTTTTGTGAATTGTGGTTTTGGATTCAATGTCTAAATCTCACATAAAACCTACCCAGGATATCTAACTGCCTCTGCTGAATTGATTTTGTTTCCTACTGCTTTTTCCTGATTACTTTTATATATATATATATATATATATATATATA
>VZRH01000692.1:516404-537167 GCA_013397555.1 Urocynchramus pylzowi | reverse complement strand
TTTCCTTTAATTCTTTTAGCCCTTAAGAAAAAAAAAAAAAAAAGAAAAAGTAACATTCTCAATATGGAAATTTTCTATTTCAGCAAGCCTGTCTATCAGATTGTCAGAAAATGTCTTCAAAATGGCCAGCATGAGGCTTCCACCAAGATTTATCAACAAATGAGTCAGAAAAACTGCACATTATGGAACCAGAAAAGGTAAGAAAGGAGAAGGGGAGGAGACAATGTGCCCATTTCAGCCAGGGATTTGTGCTGCCCTTGCCACAAACAGGTTTTAGAGCAGGCCAGGCTGGTTAAAGTGGCTTTAGTTCCTCAGCAGGCACTTACACAATGGCACATGGAATTTATTTCATGTGATACCATTACAGGAATGTTGTGAAGAGGTAGAGCAGAGACAAAGGCTGGCGCTGGTGCCTGTGCTGTGGTTTGGAGAGAAACACCCTAGAAATAAGAGATGAAGGGGAACTACACCTTCCATTAGAGCATCCAAACAAGCCAGACTCCCAATTCCTCTGGAGGAAAGGGCAGGACAAGTGGTGGGAGAAGAGGAAAGCAGGGAAAAGTCTGAAGAGGTGGGTACTGGTGAATTTCTGAAGGGAGCAAGAGGCTACTGCAGAGGAGGGCAGATGTACAGGAAGCCTCAGAAATGGCAGAAATTGGCCTTGAGGGCTCCAAAGAGAAGTCAGGGGAGGGGACACTTTATCTCAAACACAGAAACGCTGAAAGCTGCTAAAAATTTGAAAGAGAGCCTGGAGAAAAGGACCCATCCTTCTCAAGAGGGCTATTTGTTTTCCAGCTTCTCATATGTTTTATTCCTCACATTTTAGGTTCTGAATTTTTCCATCTTAGCCTGCTAACTTGCTTTACTCTGTATGATGTGTTCAGAATTTTTTCTCCCCTAATTAATGCTAATTTAAAAGGCTACAAAACTATTAACTTCAGATTAATGGGAAAGGTTTGGCTTTTATTTCAAGGCCGTGCTGGTGCAGGTTCTGTGAGCAGGTAACCCCCACACCACCAGTTGTAGCTGTCAACACTGACAAACCCCACAAAAATAGAGGATAGGTAAATAATAATGTTGAAATTCCTTGGGAGGGCTGCACAGGGACCTCAAGGAGAGGAAACTCTTCCCCCTTTCCTCTCTCTAAAATCTGCAAGCAGATATGTGCTTACAGGCAGGTGTGTAGCTAAGTGACACTGCCTAGCCTCTTGCATCTTTCAAAGACAAAAATCTAGCTGGCCTTGGACATGTGTATGCAGTAGAAAACTGACAATGAGGAGACAAGGAATCAGTTGCTAGAAATCAATGAATGACAGCCCTAAAAGCTGTCTGTGACTTACTTGAAGGTGTACAGTGAAAAGATTCCTGTTGATGTGTATCCATATTATATGGTGGCCTTTTGTAGCCTCCCCAGCAAAGCAGAAACTCGCCTGTGACCCAACACTGCCTGTGGGGCAGCCTGTCCTCCAAACCAGCCACACTCAGGATATTGAACACACATTTTTTTTCCCCCTGAGTGCAACAGGGTACATGTGGAATATTATATTGGTTTCCAGCCACCTGCCAGAATTTGATGGCAGGAAATTTGCACGGCTCTTGTTGTAGCCAACAGATAATAAGTGAGAGGTGCCATTGTTGGAACTATCACTATCAGATTTTCTAATGCAGCCCTGGTGTAATGAGATCATACACATTGCTCAAGCTTCAATCAGAACTTCCACTGAAGGAACAAGCCTGAATAATAATAAAAGCAGAAAGCATTTTAAGTAAATAGAATTTCCCAGATACTGCATAATGGTGTTTGTTATTGCTATCTTTTATGAGCCTCGAGAAATATTTTGTATAAGAATGATTTCCTTCAATATAAGCTGTTATCATGAAGGTCTCCTATGTCAATTCTTATTTAAAATATATTTCCTTACAGTCCCAACATTATGAAAGCACAAATTAATGCGACCTCTTTGCTTCCATTCCATGTTCTTATAAAACCTCGCCGCAGCTCTCCAAAGAACAGTTACGTGCTGCGTTGTACAAATGTAGCCTAAACCACTCCAAATAATAAGAACCATTTTGGCAGTAAAAATTTATTCTCTGTACATCTTTCCAAGTCCCTGAAAAGCCAAGGTCTTTCAGTGAGGACTGCAAGGAGTTTTTTGGGGTTTTTTTTCTGTGCTTGAGTGTTGAGAAGCGTGGAGCTGATATCCCGCTCCGCTCTCCTGATGGGAAACCTCCAGGAGCCTGAGCAAGCAACACTTCCCCTAAAGAGCTCGTGGGAGCACAAACAGGGATCCTGACAGAGCAGGCAGCCAGTGCAACAACAACACCCCAGCAACTGCACAGGGGAGGGCAGGCTATCCTCATGAACTACTACAGTATTATTTCCCTCTTGCCTAAGGCTTGCCATTGGCAAAAGGACAAAGCCAAAACAGTGTGCACATTCCTGCTTAACATTTCCCTATTAAGACCATTTTCCTGTTTTGCACAGTTTGCTTTTTGTTTTAGTATGTATTTATTATTGCTGGCAGTAGATAAAAATTATTTCATTGTTTCGTTATATGAAGCTCTGACCACTGGATCTCCATACACTGCTTTCTGCTAGTGTAAAAGAGCTGCATGGTTTCAAAATTTCTTCCTTAAGTAGTTAAAATCTTGTTTACAGGCAAAGAGGAAACATAAAATCAAAATTTATCAGTATTGATGAATTGAAATCCTAAGAGTCTCATCCAAGAATCGTTATTATTCCACATATAATTGTTATGGAAGCAGAAAGAATAGGTCTATGCAGAAAATATTCACTAATAAAATAATAATGCACATGCACTTGATTTCTACCTCTTTTCATGATGTTCTGCTCACCCTTCTGGTGTTCCTCTTACCCCTTTCTCATGGTGGCCGTGTTTCCAGCAAGTTGTCAGCACACAAAGTCCTTTGCCAGGAGGAACACAAAGTTTTCTTTGAAATTTTCCTCTTTCTCTGTGCTGGATTCTTTTGGGGTCACTTTTATATGTCTGCTAACATGCTTTTGAAATTGCCAGGCTTTATTACACTGATCTGCACCTCTGAGTTACAGCTGTTTTTAAAGGTGGATTTACATGTGCTAGATACCATTTCTTTGTTTGCTTGCTTATCCTAAAAAGCAGAGTAGCCCAGCTCCAGGTCTGCATTTCTTTAGCTGTGGGGCCTTTGGTGTCAAATCTGTGTTCTGTATTTCATCATCCCAAGTCTCTGCCCCTCCACACTGAACTCTGCCTCTCTCTTATCCTTCTGGTCCACATTTACCAGAACTGCTGAAACCATGGTGGCACCACAGAAAGATCAGCAAAAGTAAAGCAAATCAGTCAGAAAGTCCTAAAGAGTTGGGGAAATTGCTGTCACAACCAAACCAACTGAGAAAAGGCTGCAAGCAGGTCAAGAAAAGTTCAGACAGAGCAAGTCCTGACACTTTGCAGACTCAGTGCAAAGTTTATGGCCACAGCAATGTGGTATTACAGATCAATATAATGACAGCTTGTTCTTACATAATAACTTTTCACTTTTCTTAGAGACATGATGCAGGTTTATCTTCTTTATGCTTTTATTGTAAAACATGAATTTCAGCCCCCAAGTAATTCTACAATTCCCATAAATACCTTACTTTGTTTTGTGATCTTCAGCAAAATGACAGTGATAACAAAATAGTTATATAATGTAACATGCATAGCTTGGTGAAATGCATCAAAAGGGACAAGGTGCTAAACTTCCTGATTTTCACCTTTCTAGACAGTGTTTCTTGCTATTTTAGCTTCCAGCATTTTTAATTCTGTGATCCAACATGGCTCAAAAAAACCCTAGAAGTTGTAACACATAAAGAAATAAAAAAAGCTGATGGGGGCTGAGCCTTGTATAAGCAAAGGCAACAACTGGTGAAACTATTCTGTGCACTTTACTTCAAAAAGTAGCAAATGCCCAGAGCCCACCACTGGATTATCCACCACATGTCCACCACAATTAAATTTAATGAAAATTCATACTCTTATTTCCTAAAGAAGGGCATTTGAAATCATGATATCTATATGAATACATTGTTTTGATCTGTTTCCTCTTCCTTCCTGTAAGTTTTTGGACTATTTCCCATACTTTGTCTATTTCAAAACAGGACAACTCTCCCCAGAAACTACTGATTTCTTACTGAGGAAACATGGGTTTAATCCTTATAAAACAAAAGAAAATACCATCAAATACAAGAAAAACCCAGACACAAATCTGCATCTCTCTGGTCTTTGCTGGGCTGCTTCTCAGGGAGCAGCTTGCTGGCCAGTTAATGGATTGCTGGGCAGTGTTCAGTGCTAGCCATTGTAACAACCCTTATCCAGATGGAAAAAATAATAACTAGGAAAGACAGTGCAAAGTTATGAAGTAGCTGGTGGATTTCTCAGTCATAAGTATCCCTTCTGCTTCCTTGGGGTTTTTGTGTCCACCTAATTTCCAGTATTTTTTAATTAGGGGGTTTCATATTGAAAAATATTTCTTTTCTCTGTGGCAGGTGCACAGATATCTTTCCATCTAATACTGTATTGTTGATCTGTTCTGAGTGAAGACAACCAGTTCTTATTCTGTTCCTGCTTTTCTAGATAGAACTTCAACAAGTTCTAGATATCCTAGGCAGAGGGAGAGGAAAATACTGCAAGATACTGCCAACGTATTCAGTGAGCAGCAGCTTCTCTTCTGATAAATCTATGATTATCCACTCCATTTATCTCAATGAGAAGTGAACTTTTAAATTTGCATGGTCCATTAGGGCCTCAAGTGAGCAAAGCATTTAAGCATGTGCTTAAATCCATCTGTATTCAGGAAACCAATTAAGTACATGCTTAATTTTAATAATGGATCCTGTACTGAGGGCTATAAAGCTAAACTGCCATTAAACTTGGACAAAGTCCCCTTTCTCTTTATTTCAAAAGAAAACAAGGAAGTTCAATGCAAGAGATGGTGTTAGTGCAAAACAAGGCTTTTCAATTACAGCTATCAGGAATTGAAACAGTGAGGATGAACTGTAACAACTTTAACCTAGAACAAGTAGGGTTAATTCACAAAAACTATGCCTAATGTGACAGGGCAGTTCTGAGTGGCAACTCAAGGCTTCTGCCTCTTCTTTGACTACAGAGGCAGCCTAGGGAGACCAGCACAACTAGAGTGGAGCTAGCAGTCATTCTGGATTTGTGCAGCCAGGCCTAGAATTCCACATTCTCCCACAGGAGACACTATAAAAGTACAAAGCAAATTAGTTAATGGAACATTTCTTCTCCTGTGCATTTTCATCTGCAGCTTTAATCATTCCATTAACAGTGTCATAGATGCCTCTATTTGTTTTCCAAGCACTGCTATCATCAGGTCCAACCAAAGCTATAAAGTTGTTATTTCACACTGAGATATGTATGATGCCTATTGATGTTGAAATTAAAGGTTTCTGAAGAAACAGTGCTGCAAAATTATTATTCATTCACTTAATTGCTCATCTGGCTTGAATTGGCTATGACATTTCATAATATATTCTATTTCACTCTCTTCACCACACTATGCAGGGCAGCTAAGTACTTTGAAAGCTTTGAGGAGACATTTCTATTCATGAGGGCAAAGGCAATGTGTAGGCATTCCTTAACAAAGTAGGTCTGAATCAGCATTAAAAAAAAAAAAAAGTTAGAAATGAAGCAGCAGCTTATTAAAAAGGAGCTTTATTGACAGATGGTTTTAGCAAAGGCACCAGTATTTGAAATTACTGGGAAGTACCCAGCAACACCATAAAATTACATGAGGAGACAAACACCACAGCCAATCTCTGCAGGTGAGAAAAGTAACAAGCCAAGGCTGGCCTATCCCTGAAGGACTAATTTTGACCTGTATTAACTGCTTAATCCAGGGAGTTCAGTTTAACACCATTAGAAAAAGCAGAGCACGCTTTTAACAAGTGAACAGACAAAAAAATACCTCAAAGCTCCAGCTCAGCTTGTACTACTCAATAGAGCTGTTAGAGCAACACTGGCCTGGGGCACATGACAAGAGGTAGAACAAGAAGATAAAGAGGTCAGCAATACATTTACAGATACTAACATTATACTTCTGGGAAGTATTTTGTGTTCCCTTCTGAAATGTACACATTGGCAAAAAAGGTAAAGATTAATTTCTGAGCAGTGCATAGATGGACTTATTTTTTTTTCAAGAGACAACTATAATAAGAAGGACATTTTTTAGTACCATTTGTGCCCAAAATTCTGTAGCATGTGGATGTGTAATGGCCAGAAAATTCATCCTTACTTTGTCCCTTTCCTGCCTCTTTGTTAACTTTTCCATTCTGTACCCAGATTCCCTCTCTTTTTCTAACCACCAAGTAAATTGATCCAGACCTACATGTATGCTTTACTCTCCTTACAAGTGTTTCATGTCCTTGGCAGCAAGAACCTGTGATGGCAGCCAGCGTGAGCCCACATGAGTACTGGGGTCTTCAATTATCCCCCAGGAACCAGGAGAGCTCTCACAATTTCCTTTTTGTTCTTTGCAGTCTTCAAGATTTTACTGGGTTTGCAATGTGGCAATTATTCCCAGAGAAATGGAAGAGACCTCACGTTTTCCTTGGTGAAAAATAGTTGAATATTTGCTGGGTCACAGACACACAGCAAATGTGCTGCATTTCTCTTAAATTAACCCAAGGTGCAGTGGGCCAGAAAAGAAAGAGAAGATCCCTCATTTCCAAGGGTGTTTATCCAATGTTGGCTTATTCCAAAGCACAGAAAGCAGTGCTACAGTCCTGGGAGCAGCTCCCATTTTCCTGTCTGTTGGGTGACTGCCCACACAACGAGGCTGCTGTGTGAAAAGGGGTCCCACCTCCTCCTTTGGCCATCTTTTAAAAGGAAGCCACCTGTTGCCTCTCCAAAATGCCTACATGCCCTCCAAAAACCCACAGATCAGTCCTCATTTGGAGGGAGGTTTTGTTTCTAGGCCCCAGCTGACACGAGCTCTGCTTTGAGCCTTTGAGAAATGCAGCAATTCTTTATATACCTACAGAGACGTGAGAAAGTTGCCAATGGTGTTTGGGCAGGGCCAGAATTAGGATGCTAATCAGTGGGTTTGCTCCAGGGGGCTTGGATGTGGGTTTGGATCATGTCCCTAAGCTTGCACGTAGGCAGGAGTTGTGTGACAGAGCTCCTGTCAGCATTTCTCACCACAGGAACCTTCAGCCTTTGCCACAGAATCTCAGCTTTTTCCTTTTTGCCATTTATATGTTTCTGAAAGCGTCCTAAAAACATATGCTTTTAATCTCCTTTGAGTCATCAAAGAGTTTAAAACAACACTCCTGAGAGCCTGGGGACAGAAATGATGCTGTGCCACCATGAAATCTGACATTTTGCTAAGGTACCACATGAGTCAGTGTTTTACTGCAGATTTAATTATTTTGCTGCAATCAGAAGTCTGAACACATTAACTTTTCAGAGCCCATTGTTGAGTGAGACTGGATATGGCTGCATCTTGCAGAATGCAGACATTCTTCCCTGCAAAAGAGGAATACATTGATGGTGGTGGGGAGAGGAAAACCAAAGCTGTGTCACTGAGTCTAGGAAAAAAAAAAAAAGAGAAAGCAGAAATATCTTTCTACTAACCCTATTTGGGTTTTGGTGAGAGAGATGATAGCCTGACAAGCAGAGGAGAAAATACTCCTTAGCATCTGCCATGAATGTAGGATAGTGAGAACAAAGGAAAACCCTGTGTATCCTTTCCCATTGCCCTGTGTGGCCACAGCCATCCAGCACTTGGATTCTGTTGCAGCTCTGTCTTCACTGTGTGAAGGCTTTGTTTCTTTGATCTTGGTGGACTTCTGTTCTTTGAATGTTTGTTTTCCTTGGGTAATAAAAAGCCCACGTGTTTCTACGAGTAAGATTTTATGCATACCACTTCAGAACAGGTGCTAAACAACATTTACAACATGAAAAGGAATGTTTCATCCTGATAAAGTCATCCAGTGGACAAATGACCTCAGAAATATGCCCAGGAACGTGTTGGATCTGCAGCCAGCTGAAAAGTGTGAGGGTGCCATGGGCTGCTATTAGGTTTTGCTGCTGTGCTAAACTGCACTGGTGTTCACCACCTGTGGAGCTGCTCCAAGGTCAGGAAGGAAGAATCAGAGCAATAATTAGACATCCTGTTTTTCAATTAGAAACCACAGAGTAATGAAAAGCTTTCCAAAAGATCACTTACTGTATTATTGGGTTGGATTTTTTAATTGGCTCTTAAAATGAGTTCTGCTTAAGCGACTAACTGGGCAGTCACTATCCAGCTTGGGAAGTGCAAACAGGCTGGGGTAACCAAAGCAAAAAGGACTGAATTGATTTTCATATTAATAGGAGAGTTCATTCTAGAGAGAAAAGGTTAATTTGCTTTTCAGTCAGTTTATGGAGGAAGTGCTTGTGGTCAGGGTGATAATTTACAGCTAAATCACATGTTCAAAGGCAAAAGTGATTACAGAAAAGCTATGGACAGCATTTTCAGTATTATGCAATGGAACTGTCAACAGTGTTTTCTGTGCTTTCTTCTTCCCCAGGCACAAGGATTTGAGAAAGAAGCCAGCACAATAGCACTGTCATCTGTGACCTTATTTTTCCTCTGCACATCAGATATCTTAACAAATGCAGAAACAGAGACAATGCTGTCTCACCCAGCTTTAATGCTGCTCATGCTTATGGTCTGGGAGTTCTCCTCAAATACACATGGCTTTTGTTGGGCTTGGTTTCCCCACAGAGGTGCTATCTGTAGGTACTGATTTTTTTATTTATTTTTTGTTAGCATGCTAATTCTTGAGGTTTGTGAATTTTTAGAGATGCAAGTGAAACAATTTATGCTTAACATGATGACTTGACATGGATAAAGTTATTGTAAATATGGGTTGGGGTTTCTTTCTTTCATTTTAGCCAAGAAGAATCTGTGATATATAAGCAACTGAGTATGAGATGGGCTAACTTGTTTCTTTGATATGTGTAGGTTTAGGAGTTGAAATTTTGGATAATCACCTCCAAGGCTAAGTATGAGTAACAGTGGTAACTGTGCTGCTGATTTAAGAAGTGATTTAACAAATGTGACTTGAGAAGCAGTGACAGCAGCTTGCCCATCCTACCTTTGATGCTTTATTAAAGGCTAAGCAAACAGGCAAACCTAGACAAGCTCAGCAAACAAATACCCAGCAATGTTTGCCCTTTGGAATTTTTTAAATAAAGAATGCTAACACAGCACCTTTAGAACTGTGGGGTTTGCTACACCTGATGTAGTTTGCACAGGGTGGAATGAAAAGCCCAAGTCAGAGAAACATCCAAAAGGCCACACTTTACATTACTGTCTCTTCTTGTGTGACAGTTTGAATTTACAGAGTTCAAGCTGCTTGAAAGTAAACTTTTTGTTGCAGCTGTTCTGTGTTATCCTGCAGATATCACAGATATCCTCAGCTTCATGACTGAGGCTCGTGGGCTGCTTCTTTCTGGTCTCTGCTCCTGTGTGGGGGAGGTCAGAGCATGGTTCCACTGGACCATCTCCTTGGCTTAACCTTTCTCCCACACCTCTCAGCTCTGGCACTGGGCTGGACAGATCATTCACCTGCTCACATCTTACACACCTTTCATCTCTCCTGCTGTCCAGTGCCACTGCCAGGTTCTGGCATTCCCTTCAGTCTGAGACTTTGGCATCTGCATATTTTCCTGAGGGCTCCATCTGTGAGGTTATCTGAGCCTGGTTATATGGGGAGACTTCAGACTAGAAGCACTTTAAACTCATTTTGTAGTACAGAAACTTCCCTGAAGAAATGAGAAAAAAAAAAAAAAAGCAGACCTGCACTTTATAAGCACTCTCAGATGACATGTACAAAAGTGCAGGTATTTTCACAGACTATGAAAAATAGAGTTCAAACTGACCAAGAAATAGATAAAACCAGTAATCTTCAGGATGGTATCTGCAATAAAGATTGTGTATTGCAGATTACAATCTATGCTAAAAAGGGTATCTTCTTTGCTATGGCAAAAGAATGGTTGAACCTTCCATATTTCCAAGCTCACATGTGGGCATGATAAAATCTTAACAACATGCCATTAAATATGCCTTTACAACATCTATTCTGCCTCAGCTAGATATATCTGTGAATCCTCCCTTTGCACTGGAGATTAAATAAACTCCCTGGACAGCTGAGAAGAATTAAAGTATGACCTGATAGTTTCTCTGCTTGACAATAATATTGTCTGTCAGTTTGTGCTGTAACCAAGATACTGTTCTCTGGTCCATGCTCAGAAAACAGATATTGATGGGTTTAGCTGATTAGCATCTCTACATCATTTTTCCTTTCAGTCTCAAAATATATTTTACAAAATGTTGCAGCAGGTGCTTTCTAGACTTTGCACAGTGGTGCTCAATGCAAATATTTCCATGTATCCCCTAGCTAAAGCCTTGAAACTTTTTTTTCTGTCTTAAACAAACAGCAGTGTTGTCACATTTGGCCACTGGAGCCCAACATTTTGACTGAGACAGGGTTTACATCTTGTAAGAAGATATGGGAAGGATGTCTGACTATTCCAAGCCTCTCTTACAGGACAGAATATCAGCTTCTAGGTGGTCTAAATGCAGATGTGCTGATACCCCAGTAATTTTGGGTTAGGCATCTGGACAGGTGATAACACAGGGAAGGAACTCTCTTCTACATGCTTTGATGCTTCTTAAAAATAACCATGGTCTTACCTGTCACACAAGTGGAATACCCAAATTTTAGTTTGGTGTTCATCAAGTTGTGAGAAGGGAGAGGCTGTGAGTGTTCCTTTGGAAAAGGATAGAGGAAAGCTGGACACAGGGCTGCTCATGGGCAACTCCCTGCCATGAGGTGCCTATAAGAAAATGTTTGCTCATGCATTGTTTCTTTAATAAAACCTTCAGACCTTTCATTTATTTAAGCTTTACATCAAAATTGCCCAGAATTCCTTTAAATAACAGTATTTAGTCCATAAGTGAAAGGAGCAGGAACTGTGATGTGTCCCACAGGAAGCATCACTCACCTCCAAGGCTGGTGAGGAGAGAGAGGGGATGCAGATTTGGGGAAACCAAGAGATCACAGATGGGTTTATCATCCATTACCTTTCTTATCCTAAACAAGTGGCCCAATCCCAAAAATAAGGGAGAGCATCTGCTTTCAGAATTTGAATCTGTGTGCCAAGAGAAAACTTCACACTTCCCATGAAAAGGAAAATAGTGACAGCATCCTCAGAGACTTTCCCTCCTCAAGCAGTTTATGGAAAATGGATGGAAATACTAGGAAATAGGAAGTAAGCAGCAGGAACAGTTCATCTCCCTCCAGGCCCCTGGATCTAGCAGAGCTGAAAACCTGAGCATCACCCACTGCTAACAACTCAGGCTGGCTCTGCAGGAGCTGAGGATGAAAGGCACAGCCACAAAATGCCCAGTTCCTCCATGAAACACAGCACAGCTTGGGAGTGATTTGGGCACTGCTGAGACCCCTTCCAACATCAGCACTTGGCCCCAGACCTTCAGAGAGACCCAGGGCAGAGGGTGAGGGAGGAGGCAGCTGTGGTGTTCTGGCTCCTGCTTGTTTTCAGTTTATGGCCAAGATGTGCTGTTCCAGCTTCCTGGAGCCCGCCGTGCCATGAAGACGGAACCTGCATGGAAAGCAGCGAAAAGGGAATAAAGGAGCCACAAAGTGTGTGGTGGCATAACACAGATGATGAAATACAATCATGGCTGCATAATAATGGTATGTGTTCTAGTAGGCATAACAATGAATGAAGGCTGCAATGAAAATATGTAAAATTCTCCACTTTTAATTTTTTTTTTAAATTTTAGCGTCATTGACTTCTGCTGGCTTGGGAGCCATTCCTGTACACACTTCCAAATGCCATAAAGTCATTTATGCACCACTGGAAATTATTTTAGATATTCAGGCCCATGTTACTACAAACTGCAAGGTAATGACCAAACTATAGCTTTGGAATCCAATTTGAATTGGCCATTTCAGCACAAAGCTGCACACTTTTATTATTGCAAATGGATAGAGGAGTTATTCTCCATCGTAAAGCAAATTGTATTTTGTTTATCTAGAGTTTAAATGTCCAGTGTTAAAGGAATAAAAAAAAAATAAAACCAAAAAAAACCCCAAAAAAACAAAAAAAAAAAAAAAAACCACCTGAGGTAACAAACTAAGGAACATCATAGATTGGCATTTTCCTCCAGCATGGTGATTTTAAAGCACTTTTTTTCCTCCATTTTCAGGCACATTCTAACCTTTCCTTGCAAACTGCTCATATTTGAATTCATCTTTCTGAGCTATGGCTGATTAAAACTGGAGACAGTATTGCAGATGAGGTCTAAGCAGTACCCTGTAAAATGGCATGAACTCATCCTTACTGAAAGTAACCTGTCAGAGGCATTTTTGGATTGTCATTGCCTTTTCACAGCACTGGTGGCTCTCAGTTGTCCCATGACCAATACCCCCAGATCCTTCTCAGCATCAGTCATCCCTAGCTAATGATCTCCCACTATAGAGGAAAAAAGTGATAATAGTCCCCAAGCCCAAGCCCATTTACCCTCTGCACTATAAAATTTAATTCCACTTCTATTACATTTTCCCCTGAGGTTGTGCAGCTCTCCCTCCCATGACAGCCTGATGCTCTTTACACTGGTGCCTCCTCATGGTGCCATCAGTGAGTTTCATTTGTGCCCTTTCCACAAAGGGCCACCCATGCCCCTGAAATAAACATTAAAATAAATATTTAAAAAAATATATTAAATAAAACCAGACCTGCTCTTCATTGCACTGCTTTATTAACAGCCACAAAACCAAAGTGAGTCCATTCCTTTAACAAGTATGTTGAACAAGAAAAGAGCTTAGCCAAGTGCAGACATCCCAAACATCCCTACAAGGGCCCCCCTTGCCACCACAGATCCACCTGGGATCCAACCCTTACAGATCCAACAACATCACCATGGCTGGGGAGGCCCAGTAGCATCAACCCCACCCAGCTGCCAAGAGCAGGGCCAACCCACAGCAGCCACAGGGCCCAGGGGAGCAGTCAGAGAAGGAAACAGAGGCAGGGCACAGGTCCTGCAGGGGGTGAAGACAACAGGGGTCTCATCTTTTCATTTTGGTGATCTTCAACTCATCTTGCCACTGCCTTGAAGTGCCCACGTGCAGGCAAAACATCTTCATCCTCCTCCAGCTTTCTCCCTGGTCATGTAATACACACACTTGAATCTGAAGGAAGCCCAAGTAAGTGAAACTCTTACAGCCTTGACTTTTTATCCTCAGCACCCCATGCAGGTTTTCTGAAAAAGGACTGTTATAAAGATTTTTCAAAGAAATTGGGGTCACCTGCTGCAGTGAACTGAACATAATTGGGAAGCACTGTAGATATCCTCTGTTTGGAAATGCATTGCGTGTGGATGTGGCTAGTTCAGTTTTATATGTGTTTCTGGCTTCACATGCTATTTTTAAGAGCTGTAAATGGAGCAGGTCCTGCCCCCCTCCTTCCACCCTCTCTTCCTACTCACTGATTTCTCATCTTAAATTAAATTGGGTACAAACACTGTAACAAATAATTTTCTCTCTACATTATAAGAAGAGAGGCATAGACAGAAGTTCAGAAACATACAGCGTGTAGCATCTTTACAAGATAAGATCAGCACTGTGGCTTTCTGTCACAGGGTTTGCCTTTAGAAATTGTAATCATCAGTTTAGAATGTTTATCATCCCGTGAGAGGGATACTCTTACCACTGCCTAGGAAGAGAGATTCTGTGATAAAACATTGTCTTTATGTTTATCAGAACCTTTTAATTGCCCACAGCAGGCAATCCTTGAGGATCTAAGCTAAGAGTTTACACCAAGAAAGAAAGTTGTCACTATCATTTGAAAAGATGTACATGTTAAAAAGGATGCAGCTCCTCCAGCCTAAATTCACAAGTGGAACTAAGAGGTTCCTGGCTTCCCTAGCTTCCTTTGTCCTCACAGGAGAGAGGAGCTAGAAACCAAATATCCCTGCCCTGCTGGCTTTTGCTGTTTTCTGCTTTTTGCACTACTGAGGCAAGTTCATCCAGAAGTTCTGGTTTGTTGGATCAGGAGACTGATAACAACAGACCAGACACCCCTCTTGTATCCCCCAGCCTTTCATGAGTGTCAGCCCCAAAACAATTTGCAGAAACTGACAGTTCCAACTTGCTGATTGAGCCCAAACTCAAGTCTTTCTGTCTTGTGCCAGATATTGCCTGTTTTGCAGAGCCAGATGCCAATGGGAAATGGTATCTCCATTACCATTGGGAAATGGCATGTCCCAAAGTCCATAAGTAAATGTTCTCCTTGTGCAATTTCATGCAGGAAAAAAAAGCACTGCACAGAAGAGCCTCCTTTGAGGTGCAGAGAGTGCTCCAGGTGTCTTTAGAGCACAGGTTGAGGTTATTAGGTATTATTGCTGTAAATCTGTAAAAAGACCTCCAAAGCAGCTGCCATTTCTTTACAGCTCTCCCCTGAATTCTTGACACTTTTTCTTCCATTTATCACAGGTCTCAGGACCATTTCCATGCTTGGTCCAAAAGATTCAGGGTCTTACAGTCTGTTTCATCCAGGAGAAGAAATGGATGAGGGCATCAGATAACTTGGAGATAATTGTGCACCTTCTCAAGGAAAGGCAAGGTCTCATTTTCTACCACTTTAGAGGAATTGGAAAACATACACTCAAATCTCCTTTCTGAAAGGACCTCCCAGGGCCTTTCCTTGGGCCAGACTCACTTTGCACACCTGGGCAGTGCTGGTACAATAATCACTGACTGCCTGTGATGTCTGTGTGTCACCTAAACACTCCAGCTCTTAACAGAATTGAAATGTAAGTCCCTTGTTGTGGCCAGTGGCGTTCCAGTTGCTCACATTTCTGGATTGAACAGGGATGAGGCTCCTTCCTGGCCTTTGGAGATGACCATTAACTCAGCTGCCTGCTTTAAGGTGCACTAGAACTTCTTGCAACCAAGGATAATGATCTTTCCCACCACTGTGGGAAATCTGCAGCAATCTGCAACAATCTGCAGCAATCTGCAGCAGCATCAGTTGTGCACGACTCCAAAGGCACATGGCAAGGGAATGGCAATCCCTGGCTCTCTAACTTGCAGACAGCTTGCAAGACACAATTCAGCAGCTGTGATGTCTACTTCTTAAAAAATGTAGGCTGATTCTAGGTAACAGGGAGATCATTCTGGATCTAAACCATTTCTTTGCTGTTTTCCTGAGGAATAGCTGAGCAATTTGAATTTGATACAAAGGTTCTTGCTGAAATCCCATTTCCCAAGCTGCAAGAGTGTTCTTATTCCCTTGCTGCTCCTCACACACACTGTGCATGTATTCACCATCTACTTGCCCTTCAGTGCTTGGCAGCTTTTACTACATTCAGCCCAGCAAAACACAGGTGCAACTACAGCAGATGGTGGCAAGCTTCATCTAACAGAGGCAAATTTAAGGGCACCTTCTTCAGGAAAAGCAGATTTTTGCTCAAGAAATAGAATATTAAAGGGTCCAGATACCAAGGGTTATGAATCTAGCAATAACATAGCTCTGCTGATAATGACAATGTTTTGAATAATTTTTATTTGAATAGATCTGCCTGCATTACCAATATCTACAGTGTTGCTTGGTAACTATTTCCTGATACCCGGAGACTGGAAAACATTTTTTCAAAACTAAATTACAATTCTGATATTAAATTTCATATTTTAGTGGTTTCAGTTCACAGTTAACCATTTTAGTAGTTTTCAGGTTGCTGTTTAGCCGCAGCAATATTCCTGGTAACATTTTTATATATTATCCACTTTTTTATGTTTTTTACTTTCTTTCCTTTCCAAAAGGTGCCAAGTGAGGTTACAAGTAAATATTTCATACTCCTTCCTTGGAAATATGTTTATATTTTAAGAAGAGTCAGTAAAACTGTAAAGTGAGAATACAGGTGATCTCGGACTCAAGTTGCATAATTCAGGATGTGTTTCAAAATTCAAGTAGAAAGCAATTCTAAATTATCAGTGGGTGGAAATAAAATTACCACATAAAGTAGTAAAGCAAATGGTAATAAAGTGTTGCATGGAAATAGCTGAATATGTTTAAATATTAGTCACACTTCTCTGTATTTATTTTGCTGTTGATGCACTGCCAGCATTCACTTATTTTCCAGAAGCTGCATTGTGTGGTCATGAAGATAAAGGAAAACAATAATAATAATAATAATAATAATAATAATAATAATAATAATAATAATAATAATAATAACAACAACAACAAATGTAGTATTGTTGATGGGATCATAATTCAGTAATGAATATTCATTATTCAGTAATGAATAAAATACCACAATGCTCTACTAAATTACTTGTTAAAATTTGCCTCAGAAAAGGGCTAATTAAAAAGAGGAAGGAACAAACCCCACTATGCTGCCATTTCGGAAGTGTATCCCCTGATTTCCTCATGTTGCAAATTTTAGTCATGCCTTCCCGATTTTTTGAGGCTTAACAAATTCACTTCTGCCTCCTCTGCTTACAAGGACAGCACTACAGAAGGTGGTAGGATGCTTGTAAATGCCAGGCTTTTGTTGATTTGTGGATTCTTCTGTGACTAAAGGAATGTAGCAGTTGTGTGAGACGACCCCTAATATCTCTTTTGCTCCCTGACAATGCCAGATTGTGCAGGGAGCTGTGCCTGAAAATTAAATTCCCACCTCCCCAAATATATGCACAGTGACTTTCTGAAACATGATTTTCACAACAAGTACCCACACTTTGTTCATTTGCTTTCTCAGTGGCCTGTTTTGACTGAAGGCAGCTCTGAACTGTAGAAGGTCAGAAGAAAGCAAATAACGTTTGTTTAACAGCTATTGGTAGTAGCAAAATTTTAGCTGATATGTGGGCAAGTGATTGCACCAATTTTTTCCCATAGCTTTTACAAAAGAAAATAGATGTTAAGATCACTTTGGAGCACCCTTTCTCTGGCTTTGAGGAAACAGCAAAATCTGCATGGTAGATGACTGAGGAGTTCTGATTCCTAAAATAGTCCTCAGCCACTGAATGCACTTCCTAAGAAATCCTCAATTGCAGCAAACTAGACAATTTGGAGCAGACTAAGTGTTTCTGTCAAGGCTGTAAAATGTAGAAATGGAGAACACCTGTAGAAAAAGTTGCAATCTGAAACTTCCCCCAGTTCATTGCCAGGTTAATCTCACTTCTGACATTTTAAAAAAAGAAATGGAAGGTTTGTTTATCCCCAGAGCCCAACTGCGTCCTAAGTGCCACATTCCTATGAAAGCTATGGAACCTTCAGCATTGGAAAACTTTAAAAAAAACCAGATCAGACAGAGCTGTCTGGAGTGACATCTGCAGGCAAGCTTGCTGTAAGACAAAGGAAACCAAAAGTCCTGGTGTTACTCCTGTCATTAGATTTCTAATATTATTAATAGCATTTAGTAATAATTGCACTAAAAGATTTGCAACTATGGGAAGTATTTAAGCCAAGGCCAGCTATCTTCCAGAAGGAATGTTATATTTCACATATTCTGGGCTCCAGAAGAGACTCATTAGGAGATTTTTGGTCTGTGCTACAGAAAAGGTCAAGCCCCATGGCTGCAATGATCCCCAATAATTCCAGATTCACAGAATATATCACAGCAGTTGTTTATTCATTTTTTAACTACAGATATACTTAATATTGCCCAAAACCAGACACCATGGGTGTGGCACATCTTCAATCCATCCCCTCTCACCCAGGATTAAGGCATCTGTGATTCCTCAAATGGAATCAAATCACACAAGAAAAAAACTGGGACAATAAGATGCCTCAGGTGTGGTCTCCAGGGTACTATCCTCCCAAAACACTAAAAAATTGTATGAGCTCCATGACAAGAAACAATAGTTGAGAAATTGTGAGTTTTCTTATTTTGCTTGGAGTGGTGGGGTTAAACTCATAGGGGCCATATCAACATTTTTATAAAAACCACAAAGTTCTTCTGAGGTTGTATAACTCAGTCTGGTGGAGCTTTTAAAACAGCATTATCCTAGAGTGAGCCATGCTGCTGAAAAATTAAAAAATCTATTCCCTTTTTGCTGAGGGGAAAAAGGTCACATTACTGGGTGGCTTGGTGCTTCATAGGTGTGATAAGCTAAGAACTCAATACTCCTCACAGGTTCTGGGAATTTAACATCTCAAGGCCTCAGTCCTTGCAGAACCAGAAATTACTGTTGTTACTTTGGTAATCTTTTACAATTAGACATTTTCCTCATGTGTTGTTATGCTTTTGATCACTAATATTGCTCTGTTTATTTCTCTGCTTTTATTATTGTCAAGGCTAAAATAATATGTGGGAGAGAAATGCACTCAGAAAAGACAGACTCTAGTTTTATTCCTCTGCTCACACTGCAAAATACAACACACAACAAATCTGCAAGCAAATCTGGATTTGTGACTTATGTGGGCCATTAATATTTAATGCATGCAGTATCTACTCTTTTGCAGGTTTGTCCATATTCTATTCTAATGTCCTGTAAACAGTCTCCAGGTAATTTCTGACATCTCTGGAGCAAGAAACTGCTATGTATACAAAATTCAAACTGTGCTGGAGATGAGAAATGATGGCAGAAATAAGTGTTAGAGCCCTTTGATCCCCCTTCCTCTCTGCAGCAATAAATATATTCAGAAAGGCAGTGCTGTAGATTTATAAATGTTAGCAGTCTGAGCGAAGTCAAACTAATTTACTCTATGAACTTCTCTGACATTATGAAAACTTTACAAAGAGATCATTGCATGTGAAGTATTAAAATACTATAATTTTAACTTAAAAACCCCACTCACCAGACATTCAAGTTCCCTTCTGTATATCTGCTGTGTTTTGAAGTGATTTAAGAATAAGTGGGAACACCATAAAGATGGCAAAATAAATTATGCCTCTTGAAGTTTAGGAATAACACTGACATAAAATAAAATTGTATGAATCCATTTTTATGCATTGAGACTCTGGCAGTTAGGGAGAGGAAGAGTAGAAGGGGATTGTTCTGAATGAAGGGATGTTGATGAGGAAGAGAAAGTGACACTGGAAATGTCTAACACAGCGACAGAGAGGTTGAGCCTTGTCTCAAGCTCGTGCATCATTTGTCCTGGGGGAAAATTAATTGATTGGGTAAATTCAGGAATTAAGTACTTGCAGATTTGAGAGTGGTGAATACAGACATCTCCCCACCAGCACTGAGCCACTTTCAAGGTTTTTGGCTTGAAGCTGCAAGAGGCAGCACGTGGCTCCAGTGGGGAAGGAGGGCACCCATCACCACTGCCCACGGAGCCACTGCAGCCCAGGCAGGAGCACCAGCTGTGCCTGCAGCTTCAGACCTTTCCCTCTGCTGATGGATGGAACAAAGGGAAAATCTCAAAAGGAGACAGAGCCCAGAGGCTGGATCTGAGCAGGTGGTCATGTCAGTCAGGAAGGAGGATAAATAATGGCTAGGGGAGTACTTTCCCTCCTGGTGTGAAGCTCTCTGCTGGCAACAATTGTAGGCACCACTTGCCTAGCTTCTGTAACAAACCATTGATGCCTTAATTAGTTCAGAACAATGCTCTGCATCTTTTGGCCTGCTACAGACCTGTAGGAGCTTTGCTCCCCTCCCTGTGGTGATGCCCCATCGATTTTAAAATCCTGTCCTACCCTTGGTTCTCATCTGAGAAGGTCTCAGCAGCCACCTGAGATTGAGCTAAAGGTCACACAAGACATCTCCATTTTCTGGTGTTTGCCTGGTGACCTCTCCCATGTGCTGATCAGATGATGGCTCCCACCACTTTCCAGTCCTAAGGGGAGTAATCGAGTGCAATCCTAACCAGTGATGTATCCCTGCTTTGTTCAGCTAACAAAGGTGGCTATCCAAATTTCAGCACCCAGGTTAGGCTGCTGAGACTCAGCTTGGATACTTTTCTTCACAGCACCATCTAGTGCTACTTATGCAACCCACAATTTTCTTTGTCCTTGCCTTTTCTCACATAAATACACGAAAACACATACATTTTAAAATAAACACAGAATGAACCCCAGAATTAAAAAAAAAATTAAAATTAAAATTATACTTGAATAAATACTGAGGAGCTCTTTTCCCCTGAGGAAATAATGAGAGAAAAAAAAATCACACCAATAGATTGTGTGTGTGGGACTTGAAGTCTAGAAACATTGCTGGTGAAGTTGTTACAAGAACCTCAACAAAGCAGGAAGCTAAACTAAACTGTAAAATAAAATAAAATAAAATAAAATGCTGCTTCTTTAACTATGTCTTTTTGTCTAGACTAAGAAACTGTGTATGGTGAAGTGTGGGTTTGCCTAGATGGACTCCCTTGCCTTTTATAGTTCTTGCCCACTTTTTCTAACCTCTAACTTTTTCTAACTGCTAACCTTTTGCTTAACACAGTTAAAACATGTTTAATGTCACTAAATAATGAATGCCAAAGATAAAGATTGTCTTTGCCAATACCTCAACAACGTTCATCAATTGCAGTGTGAGTCCTTGCAGGAAACTTTTCCTTCTTGATGATCATTGCTACAAGAGACAAAGATCCCACAACCTCTCCCCCAGAATTTGATTTGTCCTTTGCTATGGCAAAAGGAAATGTAGAAAAAGGAAAAAGTCAAAATAAAAAAATAATTAAAAAAAAAAAAAAAAAAAAAAAAAAAAAAGAAAAAAAAAAAAAAGAAAAAAAAGAATAT
>VZRH01000692.1:489308-516387 GCA_013397555.1 Urocynchramus pylzowi | reverse complement strand
AAAAAAAAAAAAAAAAAAAAAAAAAAAAGAAAGAAAGTGAAAATATAAAAAGGACAAAAAGGAAAGGGTAAAATAATAAAGGCAAAATACAGGGAAAGAGGATGGAAAGGGGGAAAAGAGAAAAGGGGGAAAAGGAAGAGAACAAGGAAAGGGAAAGTGAGAAAAAGTAAATACAGCCAAGCAAGAAAAGTGTTTATTTTGCTTTTTTAAATCCTGATTATAACAATTTAACTTTTTCAACCATTCTGAAAATTGCCAAAATATGGAGGAGGAAAGCAGCCAGACATTTGCCATGGGGTTTTTCCCATGATCACCTTGCACTGATACAATAAAATCCTATGGAATCTCCTGGAGATCACAGTGGGAACCAGCTGGAGAAAGCTGCAGTGAATGCCAGAGCACTGCATATTGATGGGAGTTGGATGTGCAAGTGTTCTCCCTCCACTAAACTATGTCTAGTCGAGTCTCATATTCATTTATTGCAACTTTGTAATTTGACCTTGACAGCTTGTAAATTTTCAGGACACTATTCTTAAAAGCAATTCAGTCGTGTTAGACTCTCAAATCACTGGGTTCATGGCTGGACTTTATGGGCAAAGGTACATGTTTTAAATAGCTTTTGTGTAAAATCCCTGCAGGCTATGCCAAAGGCAAACTAATGACCACTGGTGGAGCTGCAAATGGAATTGGATAATATATTGATACCAGCAGTAAACAGTATTCGATTTTAACAGCAACTAGTATAGAATAACATGTCTAATTTAATTTATGAACCTAATTTAAACATTGGAGAGACTTGACACAGAAAAACTAGTTGTTGTGTTGTTCCTGCACTTTTATTTTCTGCCCATCAGAAAAAGGGAAGGATGTTACAGCAGTTGGTGTTAATTTGTTCATCTGCTTGTGCTGTTGGTATTTCTTGCCTGCTCATGGCACTTCTGCAAGTAATTCCAGCTGCTCTTAATCCTGATTCAAAGAAACAATTGATTTTCTTGTTATGATTTATTATCATTGATCAGGGTGCAAATAACACATTTTTGCTTTTGGCACTTTGTACAGCCATAGCTAAAGTTACCAACCTTTTTCTATTTCTCTCTGCAGGGAAGAACTATGGCTCCAGAAGTGCAAATGCTCTTTCTTTGTGAGCAGCTTTGCCCACACAAGTAAATCATGTAAGTAAATTCACATGCAGAAGACCCTGCCACCTGGGACCAGGATGATTGTGTACAGCTCAGCTCAGAAGTTCCTAATTTTCCTTCTCCTTGTGGCACACATTTTTAAAGATTTTCAAACTATTTGTATTAACAATTGGGAAAGCTGAAGCTCTGAGCCTGCCTGAACTGCAGTTGTAGTATCATTTTTGAAAGAGAGCAAGGGGTCTTTACTATGAACAAAGAAAAATATCCAGCTTTGTTTTATTTGGGTACTTGAATGATGACCTTATGAAGTATATTGAAACGAAAGAAAGAAGCATTCTCCAAAGATTTTGTACAAAATAAAATAAGCGTTGCTAACTTCTGTCTCACTTTCAGATCTTGTAATGCTTTACATGTATCTTTGCTAAATAAAAATGGTCACTATATTCTTGTAAAACATAGTTAAATGGGAAGATTTCACTCTGGTAACCAATGAAAGACAAAACGTACCATAAAACATAAATATATTCACTAGGAAGTACCTTTTACTAACTAATAAGGAAAATATTTCTGACTTTCATAGGGAGAATAATATTAATGGGTTTTTTTAATTTCCCTTTGTGCTGGTTAAGTGTGGCTTTTTCTTGGCTTTAGGTATCAAACTTCTCCAAGAACTGTCCATCCTGTACAGAATTAGTCACTGAGAGTGAAAGGGAGGAGGTGTTTGACCTTCTGTGACCCCCAAACAAGGGATCTGCCAGGTTTTCAAGAGCAGCCCCTTTCCCCAGGTGTTTTGTTGGAATTGTGGGTGTGGGTCAAGATAATATTGACAAAGAAAGCAGAACTACAGAACAATCAAAGCCTGCACCCAGCTGCCCCCATGGCATTTTTGGTGGTCAATATTTTTCTCAGTGGGGCTCTTCTGTGTGTGCTTGGATACCTGCAAAGCCCAGCACAGCAATGCCAGGGGGTTCCTGAGATTTAGCAAAGTAGCTTTTAACAAAGCATTTACTTAGATTAGGGAAAATCTTTTAAAATTCTTTTATAGCTCATCTATTTCTGTTTCCCAAACTGTGCCCAATGAAAAGAAAGATGGCAATTATTCCCATTCTGAAAACTGGAATTTGTAACATCAAGAGTCTTTTTCCCTTCACAAATCCACACTGGGATATTGAGATCTGGGCTACTGATTCATGTACACTATTTGAGACAGCACTTAAAACTACAGGTATTTCAGGCTTGGTAGCAGTAAAAAAAAAATAAAAAAAATTTCTCTGAATCATCAGTAGCTGAAAATGGAAATTCTTTGTGTACATGCAGAGAAAAAATAGATTTGGAGGGGAAACTTTTTTGACAAGTATGAGTCTAACAGTATTTGAAGTAGATGAGATATTGATCCCCCAATCTGCAAAGTTAACAATGTCACGCTTAGGAAACCGATAACAAAATAAGTCCTTTCTATACAATTGCCATGAAAAGGGATTTCTGTCACTTTTCCTTTCTGAGGACAACTCCAGCATGCATGGCTGGAGATACAGTGCACAACCTCAGGAGTGGTTCCTGGACTTTGTGTCCCAGGTCAGATCAATTTGATAAGCAAAGATGTTAAAAAATCTGCAGTCAGTGTCCAGACTGGCTACTAAAATAGAAACAACAGCAAAAAAACATCCCAACCCTCCAGCAAATCTCACTCAGGCTGGAGTTTCAACCCTTTCTCTGGACTGTTCCTGGGAGCTGAATACTGTTAATTTGTTGCCATACAGCTGATTAGAGCAATGAGGAGATGCTTTCAGGCTGACAGCAGCTCTGAGCAGTGCTGCACGCTCCGTGTTCTCCAGCTGTGAATCAGCTCCAGCCCACAAACCACAAACCTGTGCTCCAGCCCCAAGCTGGTGTCCTTTACCTTTCAGCTGCATTTTGTGCCTCACACCAAGCTCCATGTTCTCAGGCTGTAAAGCTCAAGGGGAGCTGCTGGCACCTAGCTGCCCTGGCTCGTGGCAGCAGCACTTTTATTAGCATTTTTATTATTCCTCGGCAGGATCCCGCTGCCCATGCAGAGTTTGTGTGCAGTAGCTCAGCTTGCAGCTAGGCAGTGATTTGGAATCAGCAGCAGCTCTGATTTGAAACCCATCAGCCAGCAGCCCTGTAGGTCACAGCTGCCCTCAGCTCTGCAGGGCTCAGTGCTGCTTCATTCCTGCCCCCAAGGGCTCAGCAAGCTCCAAGCACATCTCCAGGTGAGCAGAAATGTCTCCATATACGTGGAGTTCTCAAAGTCTTACCAAAAAAGTAGGTGCAAGTATAGCCATAAATGAAGGCTTTGAATTAAGACCTTAGAACAGATTAGACTTATTAAAACAATAAATAGTAACTACTACTGAATTTGTCTTACATCTTTGAATAGACTAAATCTTTTACAGCATTAAAATTGCTGGAGTATAAAATAGCAACTTTAATCAAGCAAGAAAAGAGCCTTAAACAAGCAAAAAGAAATGCATTGAGTAGTGAGAGACTTTAAATTTTGCTGATATGCCTTTGTGTAGAAAACTTGTAACGTTGTTTTGCTAAATAAAAAAATACGTGCTATAGTAGAGCTATGTAGCACCAAGTTAATAAATGACAAAGTTAAGAGAGTTTCTTTGTAGTTGCACCAAGAGAGGGGGAATTGTGGGAAACATAGTAAAGTCTTCTTCATAGTAAAAAGACTTTCAGAAAGCTGTGAAAGAAGGCCTCATCAACAGAAAGAGCAGAGAACTTACAGCTGCAAAGTCTGAAAATAGGAAAGTTACAATAGTACAGCAAGAAAAGATATGAAACAATAGCTTGAGCTTTAGGCTTGGCTAAGAGACCTTAAGACTGCAGAAAAATATGCCTAGCAAGATAGTAGAAGGTTTTAAGCTTAATAATAAAATGTTGTATATGTTAAGAGAAAGAAGGCATGCAAGTATTGTGTGAAGAAGGTGTATGTGTGCTTTTATTGATTGGCTAGAACAAATTGTCTGTGAGTTTTAGCAACCTGCTATTGGCTAGAAAGTTTTTTAAATGCTCTGTAACAAAGAAATCTTTGGCTGCTGCTGGCAGGACACGAGCTGTTACCACCTTCCAATTGTCTCAACCACGTAATGAGGCTGATGCTGCAATAAAGCTCAAGGAATGTACCCCAGCAGTCCTGTCCCATTTGTGCAAGCCTCCAACACGTATATCTGTCAGTTTTCAGACCAGAGCTCAAGGTTGGGATGTAAAGAAGGGGGGAAGGAGAGAGTAAGAGAATGAAATTGCCAATAAAGCTCAGTAATCTGAGAGGGACGTATCGTGCAGCTGAGCTGAAAGGCTCAATTAGTTCTCCCAGGTTTATTTCATTAAAAGACTGCAGAAGCATTTCAGCTGCAGCAACTGGAGAAACCAGAAGGTTTTGCAGGGGCAGGTTTTGGTAGCAGAAGGGCTGCAGAGGTGGCTTCTGTGAGAAGCTGCCAAAATCTTCCTCCATGTCCGGCAGATCCAATCCCTGGTGGCTCCAAAGATGGGTGTGCTGCTGGCCAAGGCTGAGCCCAGCAGGAATGGTGGGAATGCCTCTGTGATAACAGATTTAAGAAGAAGAAAAAAGTTTTTGCACAGATGTAATTGTGGCCAGAGAAGAGCAGGATGAGAGCCTGCAAGAGGAACAGCTCTGCAGACATGCAGGTCAGTGCAGAAGGAGGGCAGGAGGTGCTGTGGTCCAGCTGGTAACTGGTCAGAGATGAGACTCCATGACCTTAGAGGATTTTTCCAACTTAAATAATACTTTAATACTAAATTTAATTAGTCAGTGAACTGAACATAACACATAATGAAAGAAAAAGCAGTTTTGAATCTTAAAAATGTCATTTCTTCTAAATTAAAAGCATAGCCCTGGCCTACACAAAAAAGTGTAAGAAAGACAAGCTGGTATTATGAAAAGATATATCTGTATGCAAATATAGTGCAGGTTATGTGGAAAGACAAAAGTAAATCAAATAAAATACATTTAAAAAACAAACTGCCACTGCAGTTCTTCTGGAGAGGGGGTGGATAAGGAGCAGGAGGAAGAGAATTAAAATGTGAACCACTTCTAAATCCCTCCTTGTGGCCTGGAGTTCACTCCTCCACTTGTTATGGGTGTGTGGTATTGATTTCCCCACCCTAGCAGGCCATTATGGATGAAGCAGAGCTGCACTGACATGCTCAGAGCTGGGAATTGTGAGCAGCCTTTGGAAATGTTGCTACCAGGTGGCTGCAGCTCTGCAAACCACCTGCTGCAAGGCTGAGCCCTTCTGGCTCTGCTTTGGGCAGACTTTTGGATTTAGCTTATCAATAGAATATCAGTGGGGTTTTTTTGTATCCAGGGACATGTTTAAATTGTGTCTAATAAAAATGAAAAAAAAACCAAAATAAAATAAATATTTACATTTATGAACTTGGGAGACAAAGTTAATAAGTAGGAGCTTAGTAATTCCTACAGAGCCCTGTGAAGGTTCTGTGGTCACAGTGAAAAATCCAGAGTTCACAATTACACACTTAAAGATCAATAAATTTAAGTAAGACACCTGATGAATCATGCCCTTGGAATATAAAAGCTTTCTGTTGACATTTTTTCCCTTCAGCTCCAAAAATTGAAGTCACTGTATCTCAGTTTCTGAAATGTGGTCTTCTCAAACATACAATTTCCCAAAAAGAGAGTTAAGGCAGGCAAGCATTTCAGGTATTCTTCTTCAATAATCTCTCATGAAAAACTACAATTTTTTCTGTCATTGACTCACTATAAAGCAACTCTGGATTTATTGTGGCCAGTAAGCCTCAAGGATAAGTACGTGTTCAATGTGAAATATGAAACAGAAATGGAAAAATATCCATCCAAAACATATCAGAAGGCACTGGCCATCGTACCAGGGCTACTACTGTGTGACAGATTGTGGTTTTCTGGGAGTGTGCTGGAAAAGGGTCTCTGTATAGAGATCTTAAAGTACAACTCAAAGTAGGACAATGAGCAGGCAGTAGTATAGGGAATTTTTTTTTTTTTTACATCAGAATTGGAGGAATGTAAAAAAGATAAATCTGACACTTTTTTGGTTTGTTCAGTTTCTGTTTCCTTGAAGAGCTGGAATCTGTCTCTCTGGCTTGTTACCTACATCTTGCTACAATGCACAATATTTTACTTATGAGCACTTCAACTCTGATATATTTCAAAAGGTTTTGTGCTTTTGGAAAGCTGGTGTTCAGCATCTTCACATCCACTAGATGTCACTCAATAGTCATCATTTCCAGCGCTGACATAAACACACATTAAAAAAAAAGTCAACAAATATATTTTTTTTCTTGTCTCAAAACAATGTTCTTTCAAAAATTTCTATTCATTGTTTAAGGTTAATATGTGGTGTCTGAAAGATTTTCATCATCACTTAAAAATTAAAACTTTTAGATGATTCCATTAGAAGTCCTGGATGCCACCTGAAAGTTACATATTCCTTTAACATAGCTCTTTCAAAGAAAAAAAATTTAAACAGATAATTTGGAGGGTGGTGGACTTGATGTTAATGGATAATTGTGCCTCTGAATCATGACCTCACTGTTCAACATTTTGATCTGCATGATGGCTAATGATATTTATCTTCAATGATATTTTCTAGGTTTTATGTTTATGCCCTATGGGGTTTTGCCTTTAGGAGTTTCTTTGAATCCATAACCCCCAAAACAGCCAGGATGGATGGAGTTTCTCTTACTCTGCTTGCAGTGGTGGGTTTCTACCTGGGCATTCTCTAGCTCCAAATTCCAGGCATTTGTTTCTGTATGCTGTCACATAGTTCACATATGATGTGAACTGCAATCACATCACAGTGCAGCTGGATTTTCTTCAGAAACTAAACAAAGAAAAATTTTTCTAGCCTTCAAAAGATTTAATTGTCTTTTTCCATACTCTCTCAAGCTTCCTGGAGACAGATGAGAGGAGGACCAGGGGAGGTCCCTGAAGAATCCACTGGATGTGGATGCCCAGAGGGGACACGAAGACAAAATCAGGAAGGATCTCAGCAAATCTCACCAGTGAGTGCAACTTTGGGGAGTAAAACATGGCAGGATGCTCAGGGAGGGCAACAAAGGAAAATTGAAAAAGGGTCTTGGCTATAGGGATGACTATCCCAAAATAGCTCTGATGGGTCCTTTGGGAGAATGCTGAGATGGTTTGCACATTCTCCCAGAGGTAGTTGAGGATGTGGATGTCCAGAGGGGACAATATGGTGTTGGTTTGGGAAAGGATTGGTCAAAGGGGCATGTGGAGAAATATTTTTTAAGGCAAATAGCAGCAGGAGCCAGTGTGATAAGGAAAGACCAGTGAGGACTGGGAAAGTCCCTGCCTTATCTTCAAACTCTGCAGTCTAACACAGGACCACTGCAAGTCTTCTGTATTCCTGGCTTCCAGGAGAGGGAAAACAGGGAGGTACTGTCCCTACATCCCCAGCCCTCCCTGGGCCATTGTGGAGACAGGGTGGAGGATTTGGGTTTGTCTGCTTGCTATTCAGGACTTAAGGGGGTTCTCTATAGTGACCAGGTGTGAGAGATCACAGGCAGTGGGAGCAGGGGCTGGAGAGATGGCAGAGTGGAATCCCTTCCAGGAATGGGCTAGAAAGGCATCTCAGGAACATAAAAAGATATGAAAGAAGGGATGAGGAAAAGGCAAAGGTTCAGGCAAGGATAATGGCACAGTTTTCACAACCCCCAACAGGAAAAACTGCAGGGAGCCCAAGACCAAAGGGAAGGGGGTGAACACCAGGACAGTGACTGGGAAGGACTCATTGTGTCATTTGTAAAAAAGAACATTAGAAATGGATTGCTAAGGGTGCAGGATTGTACCAGGGGCTCACCACACTGCAGCCCTTGCTGGACCAAGACGTGTTTCTTGGTAGACACAGGAGCTTGTCTGATTTGAATTTTATGCCACAGGGGGAACAATTGTTCAGATGTTCTTTTGAGAAGAGGGAAGGATGAGCAGGTGCATTTGATTCAAGCACTGTTGGTGGATGTGTGTGTGGATGGGAATCACCACTCTGTGTGTGTGTGTGTGTTTCTGTGTGTTATATCCACAGCTGCCTCTGCCCATTCCCTTCAAACACGTTGCACAGGGCTGGGAGAGGCCAGGAGGAGTGAGACATGAGCAGACAGTTGGCTTGTGAACACTGAGTTGTTTTCCTCTGTGTAAAAAGTATTCATTGCTTTTGGTTTTTTTAACCCAGTTTGGGACTCTGTACTGACTGTGTGCAGCTAAATTGAAGGGCTGCCATGATCCAGGTGAGTTCTCTGGCTTGCTCAGATCTTGCTGCTGAGGAGCCAGGCTCCTTGAGAATAAAATGAATGGAGGAACCTGGCAGGGAAGGAAGCTGTGGGAGAGTCAGCCTCACATCCCTGCCCCTGCCAGCCTGGTTCTGATGGGGGCAGAACCTTAAGGGTTGCCTGAGGTCACAGGAGTTACTTGGGGCTATTTGAGGTTACTTGAAGTCTTTGGAGACTCTGAGAGTGGTTACTTGAGGTCATTTGGGCTCATTTGAAGTCATTGGAGTCCATAGAGCACATGGCACTCCCTGAACTCAGGTGGAAATGCCCTCTTTTTCTCTCTGTCACCCCTCCCTCTGTCTCTCTCTCTCCCCTCATTCCTTTCCCATTTTTCTTCCTCTTGCTCTTTTTCTAGACCTCTTTAGTAGGGTAACTCCTTTTTATTTTGGATTTTTTTTTTTTTTGCTTACCAATAAATGGTTCTCAGATACAATGTTTGTCTCAGCTGACTTTATTTGGTTCCTGACCATCCATTCCTAGAAGAACTCCTCAAAATTCCTCACAGTGGAATTCCACACCTGAGGTCACTGTAGTCCCTTGGAGGGGTCACTTGAGATCATTAGAGTCTTTTATAATTGATCCAGGGGTTATTTGAGGTCATTTGAGGCCCTGACCTTGGTTACTTGAGGTCACAGGGGTTACTTGAGGACATTGGAGTCTTTTTTAATTGATCCAGGGGGGTTACTTGAGATCATTTGAGATCCTGATCAGGGTTACTTGAGGTCATTTGGGGTTGCTTGAGTTTATTTCAGGCCCTGACAGGTGTTACTTGAGGTCACAGGGGTTACTTGAGGACACTGGAGTATTTTTAATTGATCCAGGGGGCTTACTTGAGGTCATTTGAGATCCTGATCAAGGTTACCTGAGGTCACAGGGGTCAGTTGAGGTCATCTGAGGCCCTCATTGGGGTTATTTGAGGTCACAGGGGTTACTTGAGGTCATTTGAGTCTTTTTTTATTCAAATAAAGTTGCAGGACTCCTCTGTCTCCTTTTTGGACATAAACCTCTGGTGTTTCTGGATTTTTCTGACAAGTACATATTGACAGGTCACCTATTCCCCCAAACCTCAAAGGAAGCCTCTGTCTCTGAGGAAGCCATCAAACTTTATCATCTCTTCCCCTAATCACCAGCAACACTGACATGTTCAAACATGTGCTGCAATGACATGAAACAAATTCTGCTCAGCTCCCTATTCAACCCTGACACTCAGAACAAGGAACACTAAAAATATTTATTTATTTATTATTCTGTACAAATTACTCCTGACACGCACATTAAACTCACAATGTGATGAAAGGAAAACACATGGGAGGTAGAGAATTAAATAACTTTTTTCAGCCTCTGTTTTTTTTTTCCCTTTCTATTTTGTTTGAACCAGAGTTTTAACACACAAAGGATGCTGTTTGGCAAATCTACCAGAGGGTGCTAACAAGGGAAATAACTAATGGGCCTTTTGATGGCAAAGAAAAACAGATGCTGAAATGAGCTGGATGCACTGTTGCCACTGCTGTTTCTGGTACAGCTTGATCATCTTTCCTCAAAGACAAAACAAGCTCAAAAAAGGGCAGAAAATAAAAAAGAACTGTGGAGATTAAAAAAATTGCAGCTGCTGTTTCTGAGACTGCCTCTCACTTGCTATCAGAGAGGGAAGTTCCCAGCACCAGGTCTTACCTTTTGTGATCAGATCTGACAAACCCCCACAAATCAGACTGTGTAAAACTCTGCTCCAGCAGCTTTTGTGATCACAGGCTCTCCAACATGCTACAAAACAATCCTAGCTACCAAGGCCCAAAGCTTGGAAAAAAGGAAAAGGAGGGGGAGAAAAGGGAAGAAATACACAACACACTGGGAAATAGGGGGATGGGAAAAAAATGAGGATGGAAAGCAAGATTAGGACTTCAGGTCTCATAGTTTGGCACTGACTGGAAGTTTTCTGAAGCCAGTGGAGATGTTGGTGGCATGTGGGTTCATTTTGGCTACCCAGAGCAGTAAGGACATCATGGTTCAAGAGAAGGATGCTGACCCCAGTTGTGCTGTATTTTTGATGTGAGCTCTCACTGTCCTCTGGCACTGCTCCCTGGACACAAAGATGGAATGATGGATTAAACATCTCAAGCTTTCCTCACCCTGGTTACTATCAAACTGAATTATCAGCATTCCAATATTACTCCATCAATTTTATCCTCATACCAGCTATTTACCCACCTTAATAGCACCACAGTTGGGCAGCTTATTTTGACTGGAATAATTCACATTCACAGTTGTCCACTTTGAGGCCAAGGGCTGAACTGAAGCTTTTTTTTTTTTGTTTTAGAAGACTTAAAGCAGTAGCCCCCAAGGAATTACAGCCTGAAGCTACAGGATACAACAACTGGAACTGAACAACATTTTAATCCAAACCACATAACTGCACTTGCTATCAGGCAAAGCTATTTACTCCTGTGGAATTGGAAAGAAATGGGTGGGAGCTGCAATGTTTCATAGCTTTGTTTAAATGAGGCATATTTTAAGTTACCTGGAGACTCCAAGCAAAACAAAGTTTGCACAAACAAGTACAGAAATGGTTTCTCCTCCACAGAGTTATTACAGTACAGAAGTAGACACACAGTCAAGAAACACAAGGAAAAACATTCTAAATTGGCCCAAGTCAATGAGCCATTTGATAGATTTCTGACTTTCACTTCAGTGCTTTATCTGTCCCACACTGATAGGAAATGAGTATTGAGGGCAATCTCACTGCTCTTTGAAATAATGGAGATTTGCTTTTCTAGTAGTTAAATCAATGCAGAATCTATTTTCTGAACAGCAGTAGATGTTTCATCTGGCTTACCTGGCTGATGGATTTGATCAGACACATCCATTGTCCTGGGAAAGATGTAGAACATATCTCAGCGTGGTGAGGGGAATTACTGAACTTACAAAAAAAGTAAGCATCCAGCAAAGAAAGAGTAAAAATCAACAGCTCAACTTTGCTATAATTCCTTTGTCACTACAGTGCAAGGTTGGGAAGAACAGTCAATGATGTGAAAGTCAGCATGTAAAAATAATTACCAAATGAGCCCAAGTCTGAGATGAAGGAAATAACTGAGTGGAAACTCTTTTCAGTGAAGCAGCTGTTAATTGCATTCATCAGTCCAGTGAATGTAAGGGAAAATTTCATGAACTCCTGATCAACAACTCTTTGATGAATTTCTTTCTTCCATTCTCATTCACTGTGCCTGTTCCCAGTGCCTGAGCTAAAAATGGCAAATTTGCTGCAGGCTCTGAGTCTTTAATATAGGCACTACATTTTGGACCTGCATAAGTTTTTCACCACTTCTCTGCAGGATTTGTGATAAGAGAAATGCAATCCAGCACTAAGGCAGAAGCCACCTGTCTCTGGAAATTAATGCCTCATACCTGCCCTGAGAACAGAGAGAGTGCTCCAGGAGCTGAGGCCAGCACAACTCAGAAAGTCTCTGGGCTGGTGCTGAAGGAAATCACTCAACCTCTTACCTGTCTGTACTCAAAGTGGAGGCAATACAGAGGAGACACACAGCTAACTTAACAAGTGTGGAGAGAGAGTGAGGTTTTGTGGCAAACCCCATTCCCCAGGTGCTATAATCCTTTTCTTCAAAAAACCATTTCCCCTCAGCAAAATTCCTCTAATTGTTGTTTCTGGTGTGTTGTTCCTTTATAAATATTTTCTTTTTTTTTTTCCTTTCCATTTTTTTTTTTTCCTATTTATCCTTAATCTTCACAGCATAAGGACTTTATAATCTGATAATCAGCACAGATGTGAAGACATGCATATTGAAAATAGGAAAATCTGAAACCAAGTCTTCAGTGACTACCACAAAGCTTCTCTCAAGACAAGACAAGGCTACCACCCCCTGGGGACCCTGAAAGCTCACACACATCCACCAGGATGTTCCCTGTGCAAGGGATGAGCATCCCAGCTCTCCTGGCCAGGTAACCACACCAAGCACACACAGACAAGCTCTTCACAGGTCCAGACACCAGAGGGGGAAGACACTCCAGAAAATAATTGCAGATATGATTTCTCAGGACACCCTTCTTTCCCACCTCCCACCTCTTTTGGAGCAGGGTGGCACAGCCAGATTGTGAAATAAGTATTTGACAGTGGAAAGTATCTCAGATCAGAGAGACTTCTTAATCTGTGCTTATTTTAGCTGTTCCTAATCTTAAAGACTGTAATAGCAGACCATCAAATTTCCCATTGTTTTTAGATAAGTCAGAGAGGAAAAAAATAAATCACAAGATTCAAACATATAACAGTTCCTAAAAGCTTTAAGAGGAAGGACATCAGCCTTTAAATTAACTCAAAACCCACAATAATTACACAAAAGGGATTAGAATATCATGAAAACCTGAATTGTCTTAAGAACTGCAAAATTGATTATAAAGGAGATATTGTCAAAAGGACTACTCTGTTAAAGGTAAGGCTTTCTTTTAAAAGGCAACAGGCTGGTGAGCACAAAATCAAAGCAGCTTTTAAGGAGCACCCTGAAACTCTTACACTGCTGAGCTTTCTACAAGGGCAACAGAGATCCGTGCAATAGGGAGTGCTTGATGCTAACTAAAGTATTCAAAGGACAGTTTTAAAATTTAGATTTACAGATTATTTCATTAGTTGCTCACTGATCAAGTTATACAGTAGATATTAGAAGTCTATCTGTACTAGAACTACAAAAGAGAATCTCTTAATCCTTCTTTTGGTTAGGCAAATGTGTATCTTTCCCATACTCTGCATCTTTGCAGCAGTAAGGGTAATTAAGTAGTAGTTAGGAATCTGCTGAGTGTTGCATGTCCTTAATGTGCTTTAAGGAAATTCTAGCATTACAGATGCACAGCATTCCTATTACTTGATAATTGCATTTTAAAGTCTGGCATTTTAATTATGCTAATATGCACGGGGTTATATTTTAAATTTAGTACTTTATTTTATGTTCCAAGTGCTATAAGTTCTTGCCCCTAGATAAGTAAAATTTCATGGAAATCTGAACTGTAACATCCCATCACTTTATCCTCACAGCCTAATTAAATGCTGACATTGGTTAAATGAGTTAAATCGAGTATGTTGGGTTTGTGTGTGTTTTGCCAACTCAAAGCAAATTTAAATGAAGAGCCTTTATGAGAGTTCTGTACTCCTTCTGGCATGTGGCATTATCATATCATAATAGATGCAATTTAGAAGATTATATCACTCCCTAATTCATTCTCACAGTTGTTTAGGAGACAAATTTGGGCCCGTCAATTTGAGCTGAATGTTTTGTCTCCTGTCTCAGCTACGTAAGTAACCAAGTAAATCTCAGTAAGTCACTCTTAAAATCTGAACACAGGTAACTGCAGGATGCTGTGGTGGGGCCTGTGTTTTCAAAATGGACAGGTGACCCAAATTCCAGTTCAATTCCTGAACACCTGCCCTAAGAAACAAATAAACAAGCCCCCTTTTTATAGAAGGGGTGCTTCACATTTTCTAGAAATTCACAGTACTCTCAGTTTTCTCAAGTCTGGCAGCCAAAATTATTAGCTGTTTCAAAAGTTTAGGCTAAAAAGTAATTAAAAGTGAAATTCTTAGAATTGAATATCCTTCTTAAAATGGCTTACATGCTCACAAACACTGACTCTAGGCTGTACTCTGCTAACTACATTTAAAATCTGCCTATAACCTACAGCTGGAAAATAAATTGGGACAATCAGTTATGTCCTGTCTATTTTAATTCTGCAATTGTATCAAAACAGATGGAAGAATAAAGATGATTTGGCACTTCAGTGGATCAGGAATCTTCAAAGGTGAGAGGAAGGGCAGGAGAAGGGGAACTTACTCTTCTATATTAACGTAAGAAAAGCAACATACCATAATTCTGTGGTAGTTTTAATCATACTAAAAAAAAGTTATTAGTCCCTCTAGGCAGGAAGGAGTTGAAAGAAAGTAAATGAAAGCAGGGAAAAGTGGCTGGAAAGGGAGGATAGTGAAAAACAAGAAAACACTCTGAATAGCAAAATCACCACCCATCTAAGTGATTGATGAATTCAAATACGACAAAGAAAAAATAGAGTAAAGCCATTCTGAGTGAAAGTAGATATTGAAGTTTCAGATTCATTTTAACAAGCTGATCATCAGCTCTGAAGACCACTTAGCATATGGAAGACTGTACTTCATTTGAAGTAATTGATTGTCTACAAGAGGGGTGTTTAAACAAATGAAGCCAAATCAACTGCTGCCATCAAGGTAATGCCTGCATTCAACTATCATCTCTTCACTTCTTTTCATTCTTCCTGACCTGACCCATGTTACTGGAATGAAAAGAACTAAGAGGAAAAGATGAAATTTACCTGATTTTTTTTTTTCATTTTTGCAAATTTACCTTTGCATTTATAGCATATTTCCCATTCTTCACACTAAGAGAAATCTTCAATGCCTCCAAACATGACTCTCTTAGTAGCTTCCTCCTACCACCTAGCAGTTAATTGAAGTGGGGAGAATGCAGAACTAGGAATGACTGTGCATCTTCATCACAAGGGTTTCTCACCAAAAAACCTTGAGGAGACTGAGAACAAGAACCATGAAGCTATATTTCTTTTCCTTGCCACAATGAAAAAAACTGAAATTAGAGTTAAGAAGCTTCTATAGAGACAGGGTTTTTTTTGTCTTCCACCTGACATCCCAGAAAGACAGGGAAGGTTCTTCCTGGCACAGAACAGAGCCATTTCCCTTCTGCCTACTCTCAGTAATGAGATACCAGCATTCCATTTCCTGAAAAAGCTGACTCCTTGCTCCCAGTGCAATAAACCAGTCTGGACAGTCAAAGAGACTTGCACAAAGTGGATTCAGAAATAATTAATCCTAGTAATCAGTTTGTACCTGTTCGCCTTTTCCCACTAGTCAATACCCAGTTCAAACCTAGATCAACCTATGGGTTCATGAAAAAGATTGCACAAACATGTATCATTCATGCATGCTAGGGAGGGACAAAGTGGAACAAATTAAAATGCCCAAATCACACTTAATTTTAATGTTTCCTGGCTTCTGAGTACTTGATGAACATCTTTAACCAGATTGCAATGGCAAACGCTGCAAATGGTGTGCTAGAAATACCTGCATCCGAAATTCCTGGGAGAATGCAGTCTGGACCTCACTGGTTACTATTTGTGCAGCAGGTCTAAGCTTCCTGTCACTTTTTGGGTCACTTTATCCCTGTGTAGGCAGAGATCATCCCTCCAGACTTTAATGGCAAGAGGGGAAATGCTTGTCACAGGGCCATGTTGGGGCTAGAAAATCTTTCTCTGCTTTCATTCTCCTACATGGCCACACCAGGACCACTGATTCTGTGGCCTTCTGTGATTGAGCTGTAATTGCATTTTATTTCAGGCTCCATAAGCAGTGAAATTGTCTAGTGTTCTATGTCTGTGTCTGTACCAACATTCATTCAATCTTGCCTAATGCAGCTATTAAATTAAAAGATCCTACTGGTTCTAATTGGTGTTCCTGAGTCAAAGTGTTTCTCCATCCCACTTTAGGTAAAACTCCATAAAGGGTCTATTTATAAATGTTGCCAATGTGGTTAATGCTTTTGACCTTTGAAGGGGAACAATTCTAATAATTGTGCAATGCAGCAGCAACATTTTTTGTTACTGTTCTGAATGTTCCTGTTCAGGAACAGTCTGATGGCCTCTGTTTCCCTCTCTCTTTCTCTGTTTTTTAAAGTCTGCCAAATAAAAGGATTTATTTACTCAGAGTGCAGACCAGCTGAGTTTAGCAGAAGCTCATGAGCAGTAATCCACAGAACAGTTCACATCCCAGCTTCTGAGAATCCACCCATCACAAAGTCCTTGTGACAGGTATTTTTAACAATTAGAGCCAAAATGGACACAAGGAGGGGACAAGCACATGTGTCCATGGCATAAAGTATCTGCAGTTACATCTTTCTCATATGAGTGATGCTATTACCTCCTGGATTCTGACTTAGGACAGCTGAGGGGAAATTAAGGAGGGCCAACTTAAAATGCTTAAACAAGACAATTGCTTATATTGTAAACTAATCGTAAACTGGTCTACATTAAGCAAATGATAACTCAAATTTTGAAAAAAAAATCATTAAGTCATTCCATTATGTTGTCATCTACCCTTGTGTTTTATTTTCCTTCACTGCTTTAGAAGTGCCCTACTGCTCTAACCTAGCTAGGTTTTTTAATGTGTGATGGACAGACTGGTGCATACATGATTTCAGAGGGGTAGGAAGCAATAGTGACACTTCCTAAACAGCACAAAGCTGGAGCTTTTGTGTGTGTCTGGGTGAAGAAAGCCTTGGAGGGCAGAGGGGAAGGGTTTGGCTGGTAAAGTCAGAGAGTTTAAATCCCTCTCATGTAGGTGAGTGCTAGGGAGATGTGCTACAAAATAGATGGGTGTGAGGGGATAGAGGGATTACTCCTCATCATCAGTGCAACACAGAGCATTTGCTTTCAAAGTCCTCTGCAGTAACAAGAAAACTGAGTTCCTGGTTTCCTGCTGTCCTGAATTTTTGGTTCAAGATTTTTTTTTTCTATTTTAGCTGTATTGGAATTAGATTTAAACCCTTGGTTTGAATTGCAGAAGAGGGAATTGGTGATGAAAGAAATGTTGCCAATCATCCTTTTTTGAGCTGCTGGAGTGAAGCAGGCTATGCCTTTCTAATTGTTTGAGTTTGCAGCAAAAAAACCCCAGGATTCCCAGCATACATTCAGGTCTGGGAAAAGGCCAGAGTCAGGAGTACCATGCCAACCCCATGTCATCACTTACTGGCAATCTGCCTAAGCAGAAACTGCACAGTTGAAAACTGTTTGGTTACCCCAGCAGTTCATATTTTCTTGCTGGAAGGAGGCTCATCTCCTTTTCTGAACATTTAGAAAAGTGTAACAACTCTAAGCCTGGTATTTTTCTAAGTGGGAGGATGGTGAACAAATAAAAATTATTTTTTTCAATCCGATATCCTTCCTAGATTGTCCCTGGGATCCTGGAGATAAGAACAAGAGGATAGCACTGTATGTACCCTTTATAGACAATGAACCAAAGCATTACTAAAGTAAGGACTACATCTCAGAGAAACACTGAAGATGCCACTTTTGCCAGGAAATTCCAGATGTGCAGTTTAAATGCTCAAGGAGTAGGATTCCACAAACATTTTCATGCTCTGTGGAGTGATGCAGCTGTTTCACCTCCAGCCTTGGGAATGCTGTCTCATGGGCACTCTTGGCTGCTGGCTGTGCCAGCACTGGTGCTTCCATCCAGACAAGGAATGTCACAGCACACACACAGTGGCCTTCAGGTGACTCTGTCCCAAAGGATGAGGACAAGGTGTGCTCCCCAGTGCTAATGGGCTCTCTTGGTGCCACTCCAAGGGGACACCCCTCCACCTGTGTGACTGCTGGCTCCTCTGCACCAACAGCCTTGCTCTACAAACCCGCTCCTCCAGGGCTACAGTTTGCTGAGAGACCCTAAAGCACAACTGCACAGCACCTACAGGGTTTCCCCTGTTAAAAGCAAACCTTCAGAAGGGGTGGAGGCCACACCTCTGCAATCCTGAACTGTCTGTGATCCCCAGCCATGCTCACAGCTGTCTCCCTAGAGAAGGGCTTAGCCACAAGCACTCCTCTCCTGAAGAGCTCCTGCTTAGAGGAACTGAAATATTCCCTGAGTGAGTAGCCAGGAGAATTACATGTTTTCCAAAGACATTTCCCTGAGGAGAGACTCTGCTCAGAGCCTGGAGGTGACTTGTGATGCACCACACAGCAGGAAATATTGACCTCCTTTAGGAACAGAACCCAAGATTCCCCAGCACTGGCACCCACAGACCAGCTGCCTGAGATGCTGTTGAGGTAACACAGCCTGGAACTCCCCTGGAAATAAATCCATGAGCACAGAATACACCTGGGCCATGTTTCCTGCAGTCACAGAATGCACAGTTGGACTTTCCTGCCTGGCCTGCCCCTGCTGTCTGGAGCTGTCCCCCAGTTGTCCTTTGGGGCATGGACCTCCCCTTGTGCACTGTGCAGGCACTTTGAGCACCTGCATGAAGTTGCTTCAAATTCCACTCCTGGAATTTTAGCTCCCTGAAATTGAAGTGCAGCAATGCTCAGCAGAACTACTCTCAAACTGGCTGGTGGATCTGGGCCAACACCACAGGTCCAGATACAGAACCAAAACTAGGATTGAACTCAGACAGTCAAAATAAGCAAAGCAAATGCCTAAATTATATTCTCATGTACACAAGTCACAGACCAAGGTGAGTGCAGTAGGAGCACACTGCCTTCCTTTCATTTGCACAGAACAACCAGAAAGAAAAGGCATTTTTAAAATGTCAGACTAAAATTTGGTTGTTGTTTATCTCCACCACACTGACAGCCTTCAATTCAGTGTGAATTTGAGGCCATAAGAGGCTGTGTGTGGCAGCAAAGGAGCTCAGATTGGGATCATGATTCCTGATGCACTACTTGCAATATTTGGCCTCCAAGGACAAATATTCAGACTCCTACCTGATGTCTGAACCTGGGAATCTGGGAACTGCAGCCTGGGAATGTCAGTACACCTTCATCTGCAAGGTTACAGACAACACAGTGACTTAGACCACATGCCCCAGTAATGGGACTAAAAGAATCATGGAAAAAGGAATAATTGACAGCATTTCTTCACACTCCTAGCCACACAACATCTGTTCAAATTAGATTTTGTGAATTTGATGCTATCTGAACAGCAGGTCTGGTCTATACGCCACCAATGACTCTTTTTCCTTCCCTCTGCCTTCTCTAATGAAACAATCAGCTTTAAAACAGATTCCTTGGAAAGAGATATGTGCAAATGGATTTTTTTTTTATGCCAAACAGAGCTTTACTAACACCAGTAAAATCAACATGGGTATAAGGGATTGCTTATTAAAAGGTGGAATCTCTATATTCTGCTCTTCTGAGAACTGAAAAATTTTAAAGACAAACATATTTCTTATTCATCTTTTCTCCCTGGTGACAAGTTGCTATTGGACACCTTATTTAATAGTTTCACAGACACTCCCTGCAAAGAAGAGTGAGAAAATTTATCTCATCTGAAAATGGATTTTCTTTGAGTGGGAAAATCCATGGATCTGGCTCACTTGGCATGAGGATTATAATTCTGAGACAAGCTTAAACTGTCACATCCATCCAAACAGGTTTGGGCTGGGGTCTTTTGGCCAGAATGCTTAGAAATAGAAAGGGGAAAGGTATCCTACGGTTTAAGCTTTCTTGAATTGTAATTCTTCTTCTTTCTTTCTCACTGAAGAAAGGAAAATTAAAGCAAGATGAGTCTCTTTATTAATTTTACTACTAAAATTCACTAAATGCAACTTTCTGTGCCCCTTGCAGAAGACTTCCTGCAGACAGAACAGGAAAATCCTATGCATGAGTATTTGAATCAGAAATGCTGGCACAGTTATCTGAACACTGTAAAATACACTGTGTTCACAGCCATATAAGAGTAAAAGAACAATTACACCAGCCCAAATCAAAGATCCATCTGCTCAGCCTGCAGTTTCTGAGAGCAACAAGTAGGGGATATCTACAGATGATGCACAGAGTGACACTTCCCCTGCATTGTCTTTAGACAATAGGGCAATTAAAATAATTCATGATCTCCACCAGATGCTGCTAACAAGATTAAATTAAGCTGTGACCTGGCCATTTGCATCCCACAAGCAGAAAAATATAAGCCAAAATGAGTCATTTCTCACCCTGATTTATATATTTGGTCACATCTAAAATTATTCCAACAGATGAGGTTATCTACATATGTTTTTCTTAGCTGGTAGTTACACTTCACATAAAGTAAATTATTTCTTTCATGATCAGCTACAAGTTAGAAAACTTCTGTGACATCTGTAATCTGAGATCAACTTCTGAGGACAAGGACAGTTTCTTTTAGCACTTTAACAGGAAGTATTTTCCCTTCTAGGCTAATCCAGAACAGCAAATCAATACCACAAAGTTTATGTTATGCCTCCTTTTGCTGCAGTACAGCAAGCTGTTGATGTTTTGTTTTTTATAAATGGCTCATTATATTAATAAAGAAGTCTCATATTGTCTGTCTCTCCAATAACTGTGCCTTTAGGATTTTTCTCCCTTAATGCAGTGTAGTGGCTCTTGAAGCTACTGGTTGGAAGAAAGTTATTTTATGGAAAAAAATTCCAGAAATTTACAGATGATTTCATGTATATGGTATCTTTGTCATGTTAGGATTGCAAATACTCCCCCACAGTTACTGATGAGGGTTCTCAGCTTTTGAAAATGCCGTTCAGTTTTTCTTTTTTTTTTTATGCTAAGCAAGGATTGTCATATAACAATAAAAATCAAGCTGCTTACAGGAAATGTGCAATAATCCATCCTCAGTCAAGACAGCTCATGAAAAAAGGGGTTCATCAAATTCTGCTGATATAAGAGACTAAGTGCATCCAGAACACATTCATGTAACATTCTGGCAACATACAGCTATAATATACAGTCTCTTTTTTGATTAGAAAATCTGTCTATCCCTCTTTGATTCCATGAGGCATAAACATTAATAAAAAGTAGCTGCATTCTGTATGTACTGGCTTAGAAGTCCATTGAACAGGAGGGACACTTCCAAGAGCCTTTTGGTTGGCAATCAAGGCTTTTGTGCTAAAGCCCATTTAAAAGGGGGATCCCTAAACAAGCTCATAACTAAAAGGACAACCTAATATTTGAAATTATTAGGCAATCATAATTAAAAGCAGTCTGGCCTATCCTACTGCTGGTCACTATACCAGCAACACCCCAGAAGAAGAGGTGTGTGCTTTCAGGACATGAAAGGCATGAAGTAGACATGAAGTCCACTGCTGCCAAAGAATGTGGCCACAGCAAGGATAACAACTGCAGTGGAGGTTGTTAAAAAAAACTCCCTTTTGAAACTCAAAAGGGAGTGGCAGAGCCACCATTTGGAAACACACAGAGAAGGGGAAGCTTCCCTGCTACCACAACCTGTGCTGGAGTCAGTGGTGGAAGAGAAAGCAGCAGCTGGATCACCCCAGAGCCAAAAAATGAAGCACAGGATCTGGGCAAAAACACTTGGCTATTTCAGCTGCAACTGCTTAGGGGGCACAGAGCTGCTGCCCCTCCAGTTCTGCACTGCTTTAGGTGGTTATCAGGAGGAAATGCAGCAGCTGGATGTAGGTGGCTCTTGCTCTCTGTCTATTCTCTCCCTTTTCCTGCTTCTCTGCATTTATCTATCCTTCCCTCCCCCTCCTGCTCCTCCAAGTTTTATTTCTTGGCTCTATCCATAATACACTGAGATTATTTTTCGTTCAGCTGCACTGGAAAGGCAGGATATTTGTAATGTCAGGCTGAGGTGAGGATGAAAGAGTAAATGAAGCCAGAGGCCACCTGTGCAACAACTTGAGAATTTCTATCATAGATCCTATTGTTAGGAACAATAAGAGAAACTCCTTTTGCCCTTAATGAAAAGGGGGGGAAAGGAAGCTGGAAGTATATTACACTTTAAATTTGCAGCTAGTAGACTAGGACAATGAGATATTTTAGTAAAATTATAAATAAACAAAAATGGGGTTTGCTGCTCCACACCCATGGCAAATCAAGCATCTTATGTTTATATCTACCCTACATAGGTGTGTGTATATATATATATAGATAGAGAGAGAGAGAAAGAGAGAGAGAGAGAGAGAGAGTGAGTATATTTTTTTTATATAGTGCCATTGCTTTGGAATTGCTGGACAGGGACACGGATTTGATGAGAGGGGAGAAGAAGTGGAGCCTTGTCTTACATTCCTAGGTTGTGACAAAGCCATTGCTGGAGCTGCTGCAGGGACCTGACTGCCTCGTGGTGCCCAGATAAATCAGATTTGGCAATGCCTGGTCTGACTGGCTTCCAGAAAAGCAGCAGTGAAACACAGCCAGTAGGTTAAGAACAATGAAATAAGGCATTTCTAGACTGGTATAATAAATACCCCCCAGGCACATTGCATTGGTTTAGCTGTATTAGCAAAAATCATAAAAACCAACTCCTTTAACTGCACTAATCAATACCCAAGCTCCTTGGAAATTCCTCTAAACCAAGCTATACACTTGGTAAACAATACATCTTACTGTATTGGCACAGGAAATGTGCCAACATACTGGCTGCTGGACTATGGAAAGATTTCCATGTATTTTCTTCCAGTGACACACACAGCACATTACAAATATATTTGCAAAACATGAGAGGCAAGCAGATGTAGACAGTACAAGACATATATTTAATTGGAAATTTGAAGTGGGTTTTTGTTAATTGCTTGAACAAACCTTAGATAGCAACTAAATATTCACAGGTAAGACCTAACCTGGAATGCTGTCTGATTTTAAGATCAAGTGCTGTTATAAATTCATATCTCAGAGTGTTTCTAAGAAGTACATCTTGATTTCTGTGCTTTCAGTATAAAGGAGGAGCTGTAAATCTCAATTCTAATTTCAAGTGGCTCTTGCAGGGAGACAAGTCTTCTAAACCTGCCCAACTACATGTAACATTTCCCCAATTTCCCTGTTTACTGACTCTGAATAATTTTATGTGGTGACAGGATAAAGCCACAGACACTGTGGCACTATGCCACGTGCTAAAAGAGTGCACATGGTCTCTCACAACACTCGAGTACAACACCTGTAGACTTTGGGGATGTAAATCTCCAAGGCAATACATTTTATCTGAGGTGAGAAAATTTAAATTCTGGAAGGTAGAAGCCAGCAAGGATGCCAGCCTCAGCAGAAACTGAAATTTTGAATCCAGATTCTTTAAATGTGGCACAGTTAAATATGAACTATGCAGATACCCAGTCTGCAGATTCAGAGGGAGAGCCAAGAACAGTGGTGATTTGTACCATTTTCACATTACTTCTCTGTAAATTGATGAGGAACCAGCAAAAAAAAATGTTATCTTTACAAAGAGAAAAGCAATTTTCACTTGATAAAAAATTTAATAACCTCCTGAGAATTCTCCAATTTATTTCATTCTTGCCCCAAGTTTTGATCTCACAAAAATGTTCAATAATCTAGCATTTTTCAAATATTTTTTTCTATTTATTTCTGTATCACTACTACAAAAGATGCAACATAAACAGAACATAAAGCAAAAAGAACTCTGCTGCACAAATTAATACCAGTTTCTTACAGAAATGCAATTATTCTATTTTATAGAGGGAAAAATATTTTTAAAGGACTGCAAAGAATTCAGGGTATCTCAGTCCCTCAGGCTCAGTTCTGGTTCTGTAACCCCCAAGTGTGACTCTTTCCAAGGTGAAATCCTCAGGTTCACCACCCTTACACTGATTACCACAATCTACAGCCCTTATTGTTATTACAATAACTCTTAACCTCAGTGTGTTCACAAAGACAGAGTTATAGATTTCATTTACAAATTAATTTTCTAATGACAGAATTTAAGGCCTCTCAGCAGTGTTCTTGCCAGACAAAAGCCAGAAAAGAAATTTCCCTCTCATCTGTGCCAAGGCTTGGTTCACACAAGTGCGAACATTAGGAAAAAGTTTGTTAAATAATGTTGTGGCAAGGTATAAAAGGCTACAAAACTATACTTGGGGTTTCTCATGACAGATACAAATGTTCTGGTGCTGAAGCATCAGGCCAGAAATCAAGATCTGAGATGGGGTTTAAGCTCACTCCAGCTCCTTTCTGATTTTGTGTCAGCCAGTATTTTTTCTATGCTTTTTTTCTGCCACACTGCCCATCTTTGTCCCCTGATGAGGAGAACAGACTTGATCCTTCCTTTTTGTGTCTCTAAATTGTTTTTCTTTTAGAAGTGCTTCATAAAGAGGGTAGTTTCTGCTCAGCACACCTCCTCACATGTGTTTCACCAAGTGTATTTTCATATTAAACTATGGGCCAAACTTTATTTTAAGAGAGCCCTTGACACCAAAGCTTGTTAACTGACCCATTGAGGGATAAGAAGTAGAATGCTATCTGAAGTAGTATTTCTGAAACTGCAAAATACCTCCCAGTTGACTGATTATACAGGTGACTGTTGCTCCACATGTGAAAATATTACATGCTACAGAAACAGGAAAAAATGTGAAGTCACATCTCTAAAGAAGAATGGAGGGAAAAAGGTTACTTCCCTCCTCTGCTTACTGAATGAGAAAATAAAATCTTAGATTACTTAAAAATCAGATAGAGTTTTGTTCCACCTCTTTAAAAAACTTTGAGAGGAAGAATCAGAACTTTTCACTTTGGCAATATCACAAAAAGAGAACTTGCAGCTTTTCTTTGCCATTGAACTATTTACCAAGTTTAATCTGAGTTGACATAGTACTCAGTTGCTCTGAGAGCAGCAATTTTAAGAGGTAAATCTACCATTTCTGTGTAATGCAGTTTCCACCATTCCATTTCCACATCAGCAGTAGATACATTGGCCTAAAAGTGAATTAACTTCTCTACCAATAATCCCAAAGCAAAGCTCATCAATCACTGGGACACAGCACAAAGGAAAGCTACACACTCTTGTCTGGCTATTTTTCTCTGAGACAGAGTACAGTTCAAATATAGATTACAAGTTGGATGAAGGAATTACAAGGTGTTATGCTCTGAGTTAGGCAGGAGATAAAATATAATTATATTGGTTCATTTGAGGTTTCACTCTCAAAGCTTCTGTCAACCCAGTCTGTCACAAAAGGCAACATCCTATCCATGCAAATCAAGAATATCCAAACCAGGGGAATATTCTAGAAGATAAGGAAGCCACTGTTGACATTTTCCTAGTTAGTAGAAGTTAAGCACTAGAAAGTACAATTTTTAAAGTTACACAGCAACCTGTTGATAAATAGGGAAATATTTTTGCAGGTATGAACCAATAAATTGTTTTTCTGGAATATAACAGCATTGGAGACACACATCAAGGAGCTTAAACAAAGCAAACCATCACGCTAAGGAATTTTAAAGTTTAAAAGAAAATAGTGATTCAGGTAGATAAATTCAGTAAAGTAGATTCAAACCAAAAAGATTGATGCATTTAGATGGCACAGGGCATAGTGTTTGTTTATTTACTGTTGTGACTTCAGAATACAGAGCATCTCTGATGATGCCAGTTGCAAATAACATTAGCAGAAGGATTTACAGCCTCTCAAGCTGGTGATGTGTTTCAAAATCTGAGCATCCCCATATTTAAGAAATTTATTACAAAGGCTATTCAAGGTCCATGTGGCTCTTCCCTTTCCCTGGTATCAGTGAAAAGAAGCACTTACTCAGCTAGAAAATTTGCTATCTAGGACTTGAAAGCCTTGTGCTGAGAGATTTTGTCTTCACAGGAGTTAAAACATTTCATTTAACTTTTTGATATTCAACTCAGGGGGTTGGGAGAAGTTTCCTGGGGAAGAAATGTAATTTATGACATGCTTCTTAATACTTTATGCTGAAAAGGTGCTAGCAGGGAGGCTAAGATAATTTCACAAGTCGATGGCTGTCAGTGTGAGGGCTGTGCTGCCTCAGGTTTTATGGCTGTAGGTCGGGAAAAGCTGTTTAGAGCCTTGTCCAGGAGGTGGCAGGAGAAGTTAACCAAAGTTTCAATGGTCCCTTCCTGTCAAGCTCTAATTCACAGAGCCACGAGCTAAGAGTTACCATAAGGAGAGGTGACAAAAGTCTGGTTACTGAAAAACACAAAAGCCTCTCGCTGAATATTTCTTCCTTGAATCTGATATCTGTGCCTGTGTAATTTGTCCAGTCATAAACACACTACATTTTAAAGGAAATCCAATTTTCAGCAGCATTCCAGCACTGTAATTAATACTTGGAGTACAATTTCATTTTTATTCCAATTTCATTTCTGCTCCATTCTAGAGCAGAAAGAAAAAGCTTATGCAATACTCAATTTACCTGAAAGGAAACAATTTAAAGGAATCCAGTGGCAAAAAAAAAAAAAAAATCAGTGACCCAACTGAAAACCATCCATCACTGATGTTCACACTTTGTAGCTGGAACATTGGAATACCAAGTATTTTTATTGAGAAACCTCATTAGTACTTTTATATTTAGCCATACTGCAGCAACAAGGGATCCCAGGCCACAACACTAGATTTGGTACAGAAAAAGTCATTCCTTAATTTGAGTTAAAAATAAAATGAATGAGTAATGCAAAAATCAGCCTCTGCCCATATTTCCTAGAATCTGTGCTTTGTTCATCTTCTTTTAATTATTTCAAACCGTATTTGTCACTCAGTACATTTTCCTTTTCTTTCACAACCACTGTGCACAAGAAAAAGGATCAGTCTCTTGGGAAGTCTATATTGGTTAGACACCAGCCATTAATTAAAATAAATCAAGTTTTCTGACTTTGTAGCAATTTTTAAATGGTATTCACTTTTTTTTTTTTTGCTCCAGTAGAACAAAAAGTAAATTTAGAGAAATTATTCAAATTTAGGCAAATACCAGACTTTTGGAAAAAAAATACACAGAAAAATGTCTTTTATAAGTTGGTAACCCACACAAATGGACAGCCTGGCAAGAGAATGCTTAATATTATTATTTATTCAGATGTTTAAGTGATGATTTTTTTTTTTTTTTTTTTTTTTTTTTTTTTTTTTTTTTTTTTT
>VZRH01000692.1:476034-489278 GCA_013397555.1 Urocynchramus pylzowi | reverse complement strand
TTTTTTTTTTGTTTTTGTTTTTGTTTTTTTTTTTTTTTTGTTTCTAGAGGCACAACTACTGTGGTATGCAAGTTGCAGCAGCAGAAGAAGCATGAAGAAAACAAGTTCTCTTTTGTTACATGCAGCACAGAAACGCTATCCCCAAAGTGCAGTGAGCAGTTTAGGAAGCCAAAAGCCTTAGGAAATATCAAGCCCCTATGATAGCAGATCAAAGCATGCCACAGGAAGCCTGTGACAGAGCTCTACTTCAGATTCCTGTGTGCCCTTGCAAGAGAAAACTTGTTAGATGGTGGTGTCTTAGCAATTAGAAACTCTCAGCCAAATTAAATGATGGAGAATTACTCTGCATGACATTTTCTCAAACATTCCCCTCACATTTTCAGTTTGGCAAAAAGAAATTAAAACAAAATAAAGGTATTTTCTTCAGAAACACGAGGTTTTGCAGGGAAAAGTTGTCAGGACTTCTCTGGCTGCTCTGGGTTCTCCCTCCAGCATAGTTCACTGAACTTGCTGAGCTCTCCAGTGGCCTGTCAAATGGAGTGCTGGCACTTCTGTCATTACAGGACAGATACAAGGTGGCACACAGTGTCAGAGACCTCAGCAATGCACTGCAGGGTCAGTTTTCCCCACAAAACAACAGAAAGCTGGTAGGCAAGATGCAGCTTGGAAACATCATGGCAGCAGTGGGAACAACAGCTCTGAAATCAGATTTTATCTCCTTCCATATTAACAATCCATCCTGGGACACAGGAATGAAGTCCTGCTGGGTCAAGGTCATCTTATGTGCATCCATGGGCAGAAGCACTGGGTGTGATGAGCTCACAAGGGCAGGAGACACAACTTCAACCAAAGCAGAGCATCCAGGTGTGTTCCCCATTCCTCAGCTCTGGGAGTGCTTCACAGCCAGAGAGAAAACTCAGTGCTGAGCACTTGTGAGAGGGGAAAAAGCAGAAGTGGGGAAGCCAGAGATGGCAGCAAGCCTGACATCCAGAGAAGAAGTCCTAACTTTCTTTCCCTAGCCCAGCCCCATCTTCAGATGATCAGATGCTCCCCAGCATTTTATTGCATCACTGGTGCTTTGCTTCTAATCAGATGGATTTAATTCTCTCATTACCACGACTCTGTCTGACGAGTGCTGCTCTAGAAGTGCCAGACCTGCAGTGCACAGAGATGTGTTTGCCATTTACTGCATGCTCACAGTGCAGCCCTTTGATCCCAACAAAAAACAAAGCCATCACTTCTGTAATATTAAAAATCTTGGGCTTTTCCCTTTCATGAATTTACTAATGATCCTTAGGAAGACAAGAGCTCAGCCTCACACTGTACTGCTTTGGTCTCCTAATGACACCAGTATGCTAAACTCAGTTTCAGAGGGGAGGGAGGTCATGAAGTATTCATTTTTTTCCAAAATATAATAAATGTGTTGTCTTTGCAGTATTTTTTCCACTTGCATCAGAACTGAATGCACTAAAGGGTAAACTGCTTTGCTTTGCCATTAACTTTAAAAGCATGCAATTTCAGCACTCCACCAGAGCAGAGAGGCTATAAATTAACCTGTGCTCAGCAGGGGAGTGGTGGCCACGTCTGAAGTTCCCCCAGCTCTTGTGCCCATGGGAGACCTCTCTGAAGCTGCTCCTTGTTTGGGTACAAACAAACCATATCAGCCCCAGCTAACTGCCCTCTCAGAGAAGGGAACTTTTTTGTCTGGATGTTGGGAAGACACAACGGTGTCCTGGGCCAGCTTCTTATTGGGAATGAGAACTGAGGGGCAGATCCAAAGTAGTGTATCTAAAAAAAAAACCAAAAAACAAACCCAACCAAATCACTTAAAAGAGGTATCAGTGATTTATTTTCTAAATGGAAGGGAAAGGACTGTGAGGGGAGCTGGTTTGGATGTGGTGCAGGTAGTAGTTATCTATAGAAAGCTGAATAAGGTGGGACAGTGTCATTAGTTTGGAACCTGACCACCCCAGCAAGGACTTCAAATGCAAGAAGATACAGGTGGCACTAAGAAGTAGTCGGGTGGCAGAGGGGGAAAGCATCAAAACACAGTGCAAAACTTCAAAATTCCTCCAAATGACAAGCACAGGACGTTGTGTTAGGGCAAGGAGAAGCAAATGCACCAAGCAGGATGGGAGACTGGTCAGGAGATAACTTTGGTGAAGATGACCTGGGATTGAAGCAGATTACCTAATAAAACAGAAGATAACTCCCCAAGCAAAACAAACCCTGAGATGTAGAAACAGAAAGTCTAATAGTCTCATACAGTAAGTCTTCCATTTTATCCTGAACTGACAAAGCCTCTGCTGAAATATGTAGGTTTCAACATCTTGCTTAAAAAATAATGGAGATATATATTAAAGAAGAGGTTTGACAATTATTGCAGGCATAGAAAAAAATGATTTATGAAGAAAGATCAACACTTTTCCTTATTTCTCCTCTTATGAGAAGTGTATTAATCTTATTAAATGTATTAAGTCTCCAGATACAGAACTGTTTTAGCAATGTTATTTTGCCACATTGAGGAATTCAAGGAACCAGAAAAGTGTGGATCCCTTATGGTAGATAAGAAATGTGTTGCACATCTAAGATAATATAGGTAAGGGTCTGTTACAAACTTCCCTCATAACTTCAGAGACAATGGTTAAAATTCTATCATTAAAAGGCATTCGCTTCCTCTATGAAGAATGGAGAGCAAATGTAAGTAATAAAACATTCAAAAGCATTTGAGCATAATGGAAATGGGCATTCACTTTGGAAACAACGTTTTAGTTCAAGATAATGAAGGTTTAGAAACATTTTTGAAAGGTAGCATAGCATGGACCTCAGAGAAAACCTGATTATAAAAATGGTCCTGAATAGGGCAACCACAAGTTTATAACATAACAGATCATAGAATCAAGCTTATTATATCAAAAAGGCAAATCTAAAAAGTCAGGGAATTCACCTGCACTGAAAACTCAAGCAGGTAAATGAGAACTTAACCAAGTGGACCCTGAGGAAGGGGATCAATGATGTGGCCCCAACCTCCTGCAAACTCAATACAGGACTAAATGTAATTACCACCAAAATGTGAAAAGGATCAGGATAGCAGAAATAAGGATACAGCTACAAAGATCAGCAAAGAAACTAATCACTAGGGAGACCTTTAAGTGGGGGAACAGCACAAGAATTTCTGGAAGTGGAGTCAGAACTTATGAAGCAAATTACTAGAAAAAACAAATGTTTCAGTAGCTGTACACTGGGGAAAAAGTGCTAAAAAGAAATTTGTTTATCATGTAGTAGAGGGGAAAGTTTAAGACAGAAATTAATCCACTCATATTCTAGGGCAAGATTAATATTCTGCCTCCATTTTCAATGAAGTAATTTTAATGCAGAATGCAAGATGAGGAGCTAGCAAGATGAGGAGCCATTCCATGTAATAGAGAAGCACATTGCCAAAGATTGCCATGCAACACATTCCCATCAGAAGGCTTGGATCCCTTCCTCTTAAAATGCTGACAGATTTTGTTTGAAATCCCAGATCCTGTAGAAAAGGCTTGAGAGATGGGATTTTGTGCTTTAAAAGATGTCAGACTAAAGGCAGCTAAAGAAAAACAAGAGCAAATAATACCTGTCCATAAAAAGGACAGTAACATTCAAGAGCTACGAAAAAGTCTTGGAGGAGATAATTAGAAAGAGGGATAAACAGGGAAAAGGGAGAAAATGCATCATGTGTTCACTAAAGTTATTGTTGATAAGCAACTTCTATTTTATTAAATTATCAGTTTGACCAGAAAAGGATCCATTGTAAGCCAAAATATGCTCAGCCTTTTGGATCTGGTCTAACATGCACAAAATGTATAAAATTAATTGTCAAATGCAAAAATGTCTGGAACACTCAAGGACTGACACAAGTGAAATGAAACAGAAAATTAAATCAAAGATCATTCACTTAGCATTTGATAAGAATATTTCCTACAAGTCCATGATCATGAACCAAAATAGACCAAGAAGGAGGAAGCCCTAAAGAATGCTGAATCCACCAGTGATGTATCACTGTGAAAGGACAAATATGACATATCAGACTACGTTTCCCACAGAAATAAGAAAGCACAAAACACTGTTCAGCTCTTTCTTACAGATATAAAAAAAACCGAACCATGAGCAAGTTAACCCAAAACAAAACATGGCTGTAAACCTCTTGGACCACTAGCTCTACAATCAGAAAATCTGTAGAACAGAGTGATTCACTAGGCCTGCTAATATGAAATGGTTGCTGCCTATCCTGGTGAAATAGAACCACCAGGGAAGTAGGAAACTCATTTAAGCTGAGGAGCAGCATCACCCAATAAGCTTTAGGAGAGTATCAATTAATTATAACAAACTTGAAAAAGGTCAAGACACAAGAAAAGTGATATTCTGAAGGAGGTATTTATCAAAAGCACTCAGGACAAGAAATCACTATAGTATGGTTCATAAAAGAGATAAATGACATGAATACCCGTGGCAGAAAAAAAAATGGATTTCTTTGTCTAGGTGCTCTTTTAGGGTGCACACTCCAGATTGGAATAAGAACCTGTGCTCTTTTGTATTAAGAACAGCCAGCATAGTTGTGAAAGATTTTCTGAAGGAATCCAAGTTTTATAGGTTAATTTTGATTTGGGAGTTGGGTCAATCTTCTATTCAGAGTTGTTTTTCTTCTCTTCTCCATCTTAAATATGATTCACTTATTGCTAACATGTGCTGTGTCTGAGTAGCAGGAGGAAACAGTTCTGCCTCTGAAGCACAGGATAAAAAAAAATACAGCTGGCTTGTGTATACACTTGAAAAAAAAATGCTCTTGCTGGTTTTACTCCTTTAGAAGTGTTGGGCAGCTTGTACTTTTAATGCCATATCATTCTTTGAAGGCAGATTCTGATATCTGTGCCAGGAGAAGAAATAACTTTCATCTTTTAAAAGAATTAGTTGCTGGTGTAAGAGGTCATTACAACATTTTCCTGTGAATCATGGGCTGGATAATAAAGCCAATAGTCTAACAAGGCTTTGCATCCCACTATTGCCCTGGGACTCTGAAGAATGCACATTGAAAAACCCAAATGCAAATTATCTGTGACTGCACTCCACACACATTTTTATTGTGAAAAAAAAATAGTAAAATTCTAGAGAGAGATACAAATGCTTATCAGATTAGCAAGAGTGATACACAAAAAGAAACAGACTGGGGAGCAACATTTGTTTTTCAATTTTGTTTTTTTAAAATAACTGGATATGATCAAAAATATTTATATCACTTTATTTTCATAGCCTGTAAAGTCACAGTGGACCTGTCTTGGGAGCTAGGAACTATTAGAAGGTTTAGCTATTCTTGCAAGCATCCAACTAAGAGTGTCTTATTCACTGTACAATTTCCCCTCTCGTGAAAAATTCTGAGATACACCACATTATTCAAACAATAACCTACAGCAGAAGAAAAAGTCCAACTCAGGGATGAAGCTGGGGCAAAATATATTTGTGAGGCACAAGGTCGATGGATTATTATTTCACATTTGGGAGGAAACATAACTAAGATGTAGGAATCAAGGAACCATCAAAATAACAAGTACCAAAGATAATATGTATCAAACCTGACTTTAATTAAAAAAAAACAACAACAAAACAAACAAATGTACAAACAACACATTCCCGCACACCTCATGTTTTCTTTGTGTTTCCAACACACAGGCCTAGATACTGGTTGACTTCACCAGGAGCTCTCACTCCTCTTTCCCAGCACCCACAGACTGACCAACATTTGTGACTTTATCACAGGGCCTAGAATCCATTAGTCCTAACTGTTAAGCAGGTGACAAAAACCACCCAGTCTGCCTTGCAAAAAACTCAGAAATGTGGCCATGGCTATGCTGTAGGAGAATCCTGGATAGGAGTTGGAGGCGAGGTTGGCCCATCCTTCTCTCTTCTGATAATGTGTAGCTGCACCAAGAGTCAAACTACACTAAATCACCACGTTTTTTTCTTGGCAAAATGCTTTGTGTGTCAGCCATTAGAAAAAAAATCACCACAGTGAAAAAGAGTAGTATCAGCTGATCTTCCTCTGTGATTAAAAAAATTATTTTTCAATCTAAGTTCAACTTTGTCTTCTCCTTTCAAAATTACTTTTTAATGCTGATGATATTTCCATCAGTTCAGTTTTTTGTTTTTTTTCTTTTTTTAAAGTAATTTTCTTTTCTTAAAGGTAAAATTATCAAATTACTAAATATCCTACCACACCATGGTGAATTTCTCTAAAAATTCTTAGCAATTAATTGGCAATATTTAAAGTGCTGGAGCAGACTGTCATCCAGAGAAGACACTTCCCAGATTTGCAAGCTTTCTTTTTTTCGAATTTTTGCTCATAACAGTAAAGATTTTATTTTAGGGGCTTTGATAAAATCTCCAAAGAAATAAGTTTTTGAAGGCTAATGTGTAAGATATGAAGCATTGATCTTTCTTCCCTTGTGTTTCTGCTCAGGTAGGCAAGTAGATGAGAAAACAGTGATTCTAACCCAGGGCACGCTTCATCTTGAGAAAAACAAAATCTGAAAAATGGAATTCTTCCTTATATGGAATTATGAATCCATGGCCAGCTCTCCCAGTTCCATCCCCTCTGCAAGCACCATTCTCACAATGGTGTAAAGCACTGAGGCACAGCTACTCCTAGGCAGAACATCACAAGTTTTGCTGACTGATATTTCCATCAATTCTCGCCTCGATACAGATGCCTCACTGAATAAAATTTTCATTTTGTCTAGAACTATGGCAACCTGGGCAGCTGCCAGAAGGCAGCTTTGGTTGACAACTCGTAAGAGTGATTCTCAGGCAAAACAATTAGTGATAACTGCTCTTTTCCAGGGAGGCAGACTTCTTGGCAAATTGCACAGCTAAGTCAGAGAATTCAGACAAGGAACAATCCAGCCTGCTTTGCCCAAAGGAAGGAATGCAGGTTTTTATAGCATGGAAGGAGGAATTCTTTTGGTTTCTCACTGCAGCTCCAAATAGCAAGGCTGCCTGTGGCAAGGGTCTGCCCTGGAGGGCACTCGGTGATGGCAGGATAGGCACCAGCAGGGCTATCCAGGGTGCCACAGCTTCAGCCCTGAAGCTTTCCTGGGGATGAATCAGCCCTGCAGTGACAGACTTGCTCCTGCCAGGCCCTGAGCTGCCCAGCCAGGCCCACCAGCTCTCTCAGCTGGGTGATGTACCCCTGCACTGTGCTGCAGGAAGCAGCACGCATCGTCCCCTGCCAAAGGTCAAGCCCATCCTTAGGGGGCTGGTTTTGGGTAAGAGCCCATCACAGCTCCCACCAGAGTGAGGGCTGCTACAACAAGCTCTAAACCACCTTAGAGTCCCACAAAGCCTCTCCAACATCCCCCCTCTCTCCCCTCTGCCCTTTCTGGCTCTCGCTCCTCCAGTGCTGCCAGGCAGCGCCAGCCGCAGCTTGGGAAACTGCTTTACTCATTACCAGCACAGTAGCAATTGCAGGTGAAACCCTTCCAAAGAATTTGCTTAAATCATGCCTGGAGAGTGGCTGAAATTGCTTGTGAATTGCTGAGCTTAGACCCAGGCTTTCCTTACTTCCCTGTGCTTGATTTGCAAATCGGTTTTTGGTCTGACTTTCCCCTCCTCTCATGTCCCCTCCACACACATCAGCAATTTCCAGCTTTTTCCATGAACAAGCACTGAGAGGCAGAGCCCATTTGTAAGCACCTCCCTGCTCTACATGTGATTCAGTGGCCTTGCTGAAGATATCCATGTGTTACATTTCTTTTATATGATGGTTGCCTTTTTAGATATTTCAAAGCTACAGTCTTTTTGTTGGTGTCTTTTATGAGATACCTCTCTAGAAACAGTTTACAAGTGCAGCCCATACTTACAGGCCACTTTCAACAAGCTGTAGGGCAAAACAATTAAGAGGATTCTGTCCCCAGAGAGTTTGTAGCGTCATTCATACCCAGTGTTGGCTTATTTCAAGCTAGGAGTCAGAAATCTAATGCTCTTTAGTAGGACCTGCATGCACAGAGAAACTTTTTGTCCATTCAATTTGTCCTTTTTAAACAAGAGGGATTTTTATTTCCCTTCCTATATCTTTTAATTTAATCATTTGCATAATTTTGCTTCCATAACACCCAATAACAGCTAATAATATTATTTGCTCTCCATTTGTTTTTGCTTCCTGCTGTTGAATGAACAACCCATGTTTACAGATTAGCAGCAGTAGTAAAGTGCCCTGACTTTCTCTCCCATTTCAAAGTTATGAGTGAGAAGCACATTATATTGGTTGCTCTGGCATTTTTGGAGTAGCTCAGGCATTCACAGTGCAAACCACTGTTATTCATACTGTTATAATTCCTCTGCAGTTAAGTCATTACTAGCAATCAGAGCAGGCTTGTAGTACAATTCCTTATTTGGGAATGTCATGTGAGATGCCCAGAGCAATATGAAAAAAATAAAGGCCAACTTGTCTGGCTGTGGAGGGATTTATAGCAGGCCCACTGGCAGAGATCTGCTGGGAAGTATTAAGAGCTCCTGCTTAGCTGATCATATAAACACCCAAGCCAGCAGGTGCACTACATTTGTACACTATCTTTTTCCTTCAGGTGCAGTATTAAAAATCCTGTCATCACAGCATGTTTATAGAAACGTGAATTATTGTGGCCTTTTCCTGCAGATGGTTGGGCTGAAGTTTTTCTCTAGGTAAACGTGAAATTAATTTAAAATCACTTAAATGTTTTTGTTCTGCTCTTTAACAAATGGCAATATTGCTAAGAAAAAATTTATTTCAGACAACATGTTTCTTTTAGTAAGAAAGAAGCCTCTCTTGGAGCAGAAATATCTGATTAGTAGTTACTAAAGACAACATCTGAGGGTGTTTATTTCCAAACAGCTGCTCTCAAATTATACTCACTCCTTCCCAAAACATGGACATCTCACCCAAATGTGAAAATTTGGATAAGTCACTTTAAATTTGACTCAAACCTTTAACTTATATCGTAAGCAAATATCCATATTATTTTAATGTGCAGAACATTTGATTAGATTAAAACATGATCTACTTCATAATAATCATACCCTAGGGAAAGCCAAGACTGAAGTTAATGAATGAAATGGTTTGTGATTAAGGATACAGTAATAATTAAATTATTAGGAACAGCTTAAAACTTGTTATTTTACATGAGAAAAACCCACCCACCCCATCTTAATGCAACCATCTGCTTGGACAGTCAAAGAATTATAGCCAGGAAATGGATAAATTAATGGTTTATGTGTAATTTTAGCTTAGCTCCCCATCTCAAGTGCTCAAATACAGAGACTTTAATTGCACAATCACATTCTTTTCTGCTCTCCACAGCAGCCCTATGTAATACATAACTATTTTCTACTGTAATGCTTGATGAGTCACTACTGTAGAAGGAACTGAGTATGTTTGGGAGCATGTGTATTTAATGGAACTATAATAAAAAAATTCTCTCTTCCTGTAGTCTCCTTTTATGGAATTCAGAACAACAAAATAGAACAAAAGCTTAGGAGAGGGAGGAAGGATGATCCCAGAGGTACGGTGTCATCCTCACCCTTCAAGACTTGCACTCAATCTCAAACCCATTCTGTTCAGCTACTGCCCTGCTGTAACCTGAGTTAAGGCACTTCAGGAGAAATTTTGCAGCATGGTTTCTTCCTTTTTGCTTTTGAACTAGTGGGAGTGTTGCTAAGGAAAGCCCCACTTCAGAAAATCATTACCCGTTACTAAATGAAGATTCTCTTTCTGTAACAGAAATAGCCCCACTTCTTGCATATTTTTTGCTTCGAGTTGCCATCACCTCTCTTGCCCTCACCCTAGCTATTTCCTGAACCCCACTGGCAGAAAATCAATCAGCAAGAGAGAGGAACTCATATCTATCAGTTTAGAGAGCAGAATCACCTGAACTCATCAAGGTGTGAGATGAATCCCAGTACCAGCCCAAGGGAAGGGGGCAGATGACTTGCACAAAGCAGCAAGTTACCAGGTGGCCAAATTTGGTACCTTATTTTGTCTCTCTAAGCCTCAGATCACCCCCTGTGAGCATTCATTACTTCTTGGGGACTTTCTGAGGGTAAACATGCCATGGGTTACAGTGCACTTGCTACAAACACAAGAGCCCTACACAAGCACTGGACAAATTGGCCTACTGCACTAGTATAGCATGTTCTACTCAGGGTTTAATTTTCAAAGATAAGCACCTCTTTCCAAAGAATTTGGTACAAGGAAAGTCTGTGTCAAATCATATGTGTTGCTCTAGAGACCTAGCACCACATGAAGTATCTTTTCCCTCCTCGCCCAGAAAAAGTCATCCTGGCATTTAGCATTGGTGTTGCAGCAGAGCAGACACCCTCTCGTTCTCTGACCTCGTATGTTATGCTGATTCTCCCATCTGGGATCTGCTCACCAGCTGCTCCTGCTGCAGGAGGGCCCCAAGGAGGAGGCACAGGGCTCTCCAGTGTGGCCATGGCAGGGGCTGCACCATGCATCCTGGCCTGGCCTTCCTCACATCCAGCAATGTCCCCCCCTCCAGTGCAGCTGGGAGTGCCCCCAGTGTGCTCCAGCACAGGGGGTATCAGTTACAGAGGGGAAAAACAGCTGAGGTCTCAGCAAAGACTACAGGAAAGCCAACAGAAATAATCCAACACTCACTCCAGTGAGTCCCAGAGCCAGTGCCAGGCCAAGGAGTGAATTTGGTGACAGTGGAAGCCCTGCACATGGTGATTACTAGCTGCCAACAGGGCCCTGTGTCTGAAACTGCTCAAGGTCTCTAACCTCAGGGATTTAAAAGGCATGGAGGAATTGAGTGGGAGTACAAGGCAGGTGAGTGTTGATGAGCTGGAGAAGCCTCTCTGTAAGAAGTGATCTTCCTTATCCAAGGCATTTGCTGGTGTAAGGACAGTGCTGGGTGTCCCCAGCCTGTTCCTCCCTCACAGACCTTGTATGACAAGTCAGGCCAGCAGGGTTTAGTGACCTGGTGGGTATGTTGGATCTTTAACCCACTGTCTCTAGATCACATCAGCTAGAAATTGTCAGACCTGACCTTTCCCTGGCAGAAAAGGACCTGGGGGTGCTGGTCAGCAGTGCCTGGCCACGAGCCAGAGTGTGCCCAGATGACCAAGAAGGCCAATGACACCTGGCCTGTATCATGAACAAAGTGGCCAGCAGGAGCAGAGCAGTGATTGTCCCTCTGTGCTCAGCACTGGTGAGGCCACACCTCAAGTCCTGTGTTCCATTTTGGGCCCTTCACTCTGAGAAAGGCATTGAGGGGCTGGAGTGACTCCAGAGAAGGGAATGGAGCTGGGGAAGGGTCTGGAGCACAGGTCTGATCAGGAGTGGCTGAGGGTCTTTAGCCTGGAGAAAAGAAGGCTCAGGCCTGGAAGTGTTCAAAAACAGTGTGGATGTGGCACTTGGGGACGTGGCTTAGTGATGGACTTGGCCATGTAAGGTTTGCAATTGGACTCAATGATCTTAAAGGTTTTTTCCAACCTAAACAACTCTGTGATTCTCTATCACTGGCAAGAGAGTAGAAGATGAAGTATCTGTAAGAGGAGAAGGAGCATTTTTAAGGGATATAATGGCAGAATCTGCACAGAAAGGGTGTATTTTGCAAGGCTATAGAAAGAACTGAATTGATGTTGGCCTAAAAGATAAAGGAAGAATTGAGCATGGCTTTCTTCACAGCAGAGAGAATGCAGGATAAGACAGGAAAGATTTCCTTCAGGGTAAAAAGGACCAAAATTTTTATCATCTCTGAGGCAAAATGATCACTGTTTGAGTCTGGCCAAAAGGAGTGATTCCTTGGCCTTCTTGTCAGGAAGCAAGGACTAAGACTCAATGAATCAGGGACAGTACCTTTCCTACTAGTCAATGGCTAGAACTGCATTCCTTTGGTGGACTATCTTGTTCATTGTGCTAGTTCAGGTGAATTTTTTCCCTAATTTTTCAATAACTTTCAATCATCATCCGCTCAACCTGTGCCTGAAGCATGTACTATACAAGTCCTAAGTGGTAGATTACAGAAATTTCTCTGTTTGAAAGAGATTTTTTTCCTTTCATTCAATGTATCAAATCTATGTCATGAAGTGACAAGTGCTAACATTTTGCCCACATACAACTTTTAAGTATTTAGAAAGAATTTTTACGCTTCAGCAAAAGCTCTGATTTTACTCAGGTAAAGCAAAGTAATGAGGTTTAAATAAAATCAAAAGAAAAAAGCCCACAAAAACTAAAGAATAAGGACGTGAGCACTGGTTTTAGTCCGAAAAACTTTGTTTTCTCCCCCACAGATAAAATGTGCAAAATTAATTCTGTGAATTGGGACGTCAAGCGCTTTACCCCAGAGTGGCTTTACTGGCACTGGTGGAGAGCTTTACAAAAGCACAGCCTCTCTGCTCTGCTTGCTGTGCTATCATTACCAATTTGCAGTTGTGAGGGGTCCAGCAACCTCCCAGGCACAGAGCAAAGGGGTGGTGGGGGAGCAGCTGTACCCTGGAAGCTCCTCACAGTTCGCTGGGAGTTCAGCCTCCACAACTGTTGCGAGCTATGTTCCCTCTCACTGGAGCTGAACTGCAGGCTCCAGGCTTTCATTAACTGTTTTCCAGTTTAATGGTGAAAATAAGAGGCTGATGGTGGTGGCTGAGTGTGGACAGAGTCTCTGCAAACTTCCCTTTGGAGCTCAGCTGAGCTTCCTCTCCCAGTCCAAAGGAGCCTCAGCCTTGCACAACTTGGGGTCTCCTGAGGAGAAATCACAGACCATGCCAAACTGCAGACAGTATAATGGCAAGGTGGGGAAATACTAATTAGGTGTCAGATTGAGACCACCAGCCTTATTTAACTGTGAGGTCAAGCTGACTGAAAACTTGTCTCCAAATTAGATCTAGACAAACTGTTTCGTGAGCAACATTTCTGATAAAGTCTCCTTTTTCTTCTGTTTACACACAGGAAGCAGACTAAAACTCTCAGAAATGTGTTCTTAGTTGTTCCTTGAACCAATTTTTTTTGTGACCAGAGAGGCATGAGTAAGGGCTAGACTGTCTGGTTTTCTTTGTCCTGTCAGCCCCCCAGAACATGATCAGATCCAAAAGTTAATTCATGCCTTCTCTGTCTTTCTAGACACAAAAAAAAAAACAAAAAACAAAAAACAAAAAACAAAACAAAAAAAAAAAAAAAAAAAAAAAAAAAAAAAAAAAAAAAAAAAAAAAAAAAAAAAAAA
>VZRH01000692.1:458919-476000 GCA_013397555.1 Urocynchramus pylzowi | reverse complement strand
AAAAAAAAAAGAAAAAAAAAAACCCAAACCAGTATTTGGAGAGCATTTGTATCCATCCAGACAGCACAGGGCATTTTGATCTTAATTCCTTGGCAGGAATAGATTGCACTACGAGCAAGGTGGGCTTGGAGACACACTCTGGACCAATTTTTATGGCCCAGGAAAAAGCCTCTCAAGGCCTCCCTGCCCCTGGTGGTGTCTTGGGCATAGCCCTGAAGGGTCCAATGCTGTGCTCCTCCATTCTGAGCACAGCCTTTGACAAAATAAAAATCAAAAAAATCTGTTCTGAGGGAGTTTGCTTCCACCAGTGACAGAACCTCTTGTGCAGCTACCGTGGGGATGAGTTTCCTGCTGAACACAACACAACTGCCTTATGTAAGGTAGCCATGAAGATCTCAACAGAGACCACATCCAATGAGAAGCCTTGGATGCCCAAACAAAGAAACATGCTTCTTTGGATAATGGAAGTGACAAGGGGGCTGCACAGGGCCATAAAGCTGAAAAGTCAAACAAGAAGAATATTGTTTTCTTCTTCCCTCTCTTTTTTTAAAGACTTTCTCTCAAGAGGACAGGAAACCAGTTTAATTCCAATGATATAATACTGCCTAAACTGGCTGTGGTTCAGCTCCTTGTAGTGACAGCACTGTAAAGCTATGCCTTTTTTTTTGAGCTAAGCTTGTCTGACTTAAGCTTTCACTTCAAAGATGTTGACTGTTTAAAAGGGAAACAAACAATGTAAATTCTATTTTACAAGTTCACTAATGGTCTAATTCTAAACTATAATAAATGAAAGAATCGTACAAGGAACATTCATGTTAACCTCTGAAAACCAGGTAAAGGAAGATTTCTCTTTCATAATGTATAAAACCTTCACACAAAAAAAGAAAAGAAAATGCACCTATATAGTAAATTTTGACAGCACAGAAGCCTTAAAATCCTTTCCTTCCAGAAGAATGAACACAACCTTAAGCTATCTTTCTGTCATAAGACCAAGGGTTACTCAATTCAAAATTTTAAAAGTTAGCTAATAGTCTCACTTAGAGTATGTGTGTCTGACATTTGAGAAATGGGACAGATCTCATAACAGACACAAGTAATTGCTTTCCTCATGAAATTGGCACAGGAGGAAAACTTAAGGCTATTTTGCAGATCATTTGAACAAATGAATTTTCATTCAGACACAATTATTGTTTGCTCCCAACACATCACAAGGAATAAACAGAGATTGTTTGCTTTGCTTTGCTGTGTGGAGGTATAAGAGCTCTCAGTTTTGATGTGTTTCCCTTGACTCAGCTTCTTTTCAATTTTGATCAGTCACTATAAACTGCATCTTTGAAGGACAACCAATTTTACAAGCACCAAATGGAAAGGAAACAGGGTTTTTCTTTTTCATATAGTTATAATTTTCCCATATATTTGTCAGTACATGTTGGAAAACTGTTACATGAAAATGAGTAAAAGCTAATTGGATGGCTCTCTCCTTAGATTTACAGACAAACAAACTGTCCAAACTTTGAAGCAAAAAATTAATTAAAAAGTCTATGCCCACAGAGAAGGATAAATTATGCTATGAGATATCATTTCCAAAATACAGACATTATTGTTTTAATTTTATTCTATTTTCCACTCTGCTCATTTCCCTTTTCTTTACTAGAATGACTCTGTTCCTCCAAAGAGGAAGAAAAAATTCCTCAGCTGACGCCAAAACAAAGGTGTGGTATCTGCTTGTCATTTTAAAGTAATTAAAAAAAGAAAAATCTTTAAGTTTATGGTTTTAGAATTGCAGACAGGTTATGAAATGTGCTTTGCACTCTGCTAAGATAATTCATGTCAGATTCAACACAGTAAAAAAAGAGAGATCTCTGATTTATTCTTGTATTTGCAGCCTATAGAGGAGCAATATTATTCCCCAGACTATGTCCCTAGTTTTCTAGAACAGCTGTATTCACAAAACCAGAGGAACTATTTGGAATTTCTTCCCCAGATTAAAAAAAAAAAAAACCCAGAGAAAAATCATGTCAATTTCTGCCTTTTTATTTCTTTCACCTTTTGGTTGAAAAATGGAAAAAAGTTATGAACCTCTAGTTTTGTCACTAGCATTTTTCTATGGCGAAAAAGTGAAAGCTTTCTGTGAATGCTCATTGAATGAAAAACGGGAAAAAAATTGTCACCAGTCATCTGAAAATTTATTGCCAGCTATTTAGCAACTTTTGCCATGGCACATGCATCCTCTTTGGTTTCAAAATCCCCTCCTGACAGAATGGCAACTCAGCATCTCTTCAGGTGAGCCGAATCCTCCCAGCTACTGTACACCATATTTCACATTGCTTAGGTTCACCAGATTTCCATGCAGCACTTCCCCAAGTCAATGCAGAAGGATTCTTGGGGCTGGTCTTAGGACAGTGGCATTTGGGGGAATCTCAGTTATGCAGGGCATTCACAAATGTATGTGGTGCCACTCACTGCCTGCCACAAAGGGCCTATTTTTTAAACTGTCAAAGAAACACTTGTGGCATTGCGGAAACCAGAGAAAAGCTGTCAATTCTATTATTAAATTGACATTCCACACATGCTACTTTGAGATGATAGTCCATAATAAAGTTGCCCTATTTCTTTGCCCTCTATTCATGTCACTACCTAAAGTTTGCTCTTGCTTCTTCCTCAGACACTGAGTGATAGAGCCTCAGACATGTAAGCTCAACAAGAGGTCGTCATTGTGGAGCAGTGACAGATGTTTACAACACCTGAAAAAAAGGAGGGGACGAAGGTCCTAAAGCACCCCTGGTACTCCAGGCTATTACAATTCACAGAGCAGGGACAGTGACATCTCCCAGGGTATTGTCAATCAAGGAGTGCCGAAACAAAGGGAGACAACAGGGACCATTGTAATCCCATTGGAGGGAAGAGGGGGGAAAAAAAGCATAACAAGGCTTTGTCCTGGTCCTCAGAACACAGACCCATCTGTGTGTCTCTCTAGCTGCTGCAAGCTAATAGGATAACACAAGCTGATCTGACCCTAATGGGAACTGATACAAATTGGATGCTAATTCCATTGTGTCCAGTCCTGCAGTGAGGCCATGAGGCCTTCCCAAAGAGCAAGGAACTCCCACTTTCCATGCTTGCTTGTTTTTAGACTTGTCTAAAAAGATATAGGTTGCAGGAGCCTGGGTTTCCCAGGTAAGCTTCCTGCTGGGAAGCTGCTGTGAAAATAAGAAGACAAGAGAGACTCTGACCCTCAGGGGTGTCTGATTTAGTAAGGGCCTGTGATTGACAGCTGTTAAGAGGAATGACAAGATATTTTACATCTGTTTGGCGTCCTGACTGTCACCCATTCCTTCCCACACTGGCTATTGTCATTCTTCCTATATCCAGGAATCCTACTGCTGCCAATGCAAATGTCAGACCACTGTGGAGCTATAGTGCCACGCAGCATACATTACACAAGAAATGAGAAGTGGATCAGGGTCATTGCATAGGGAATGCAATGAGTCCAAACTATGTTCATTATCCCAGACCTAACATTTTGGACCAATAATTGGACCACAAGCTACTCAGTTGTGCATATCAAATCAGAGAATAAATCCAACACACACAGAGTTTTCTCTACATTTTTGTTCTTTTTCCTTGCAATTTATTTATTATTTACTCTGCAGCAAACCTTGAGCCTTCCTCCAGTGATGATAAATGAATAATGCAGCATATCCACAGTGCTTACTATGCACAGAAAACTCATATTTCTCCATTCCTGTAGCATTCATAGGGACTCTAGATTTCCATGGTTTTTATATTCACATCAAATTTGCTAAGTTTTAAGAAGTACTTTTGGTATCCTTTTGCACAGAAACAGCACCTAAAGTATGCTATAAAGAAAACCATACACTCATTTTGGAGAAACCACTAATTTTATCATGACTTGAAATACCACTGAGAATGACAGGCAAAACTGAAGTACATCCTGCAAGGATGTTTTGTCCAGTTAATGAGGGCAATGGTTTTTGCTCTAAATCTGGCCCAACAAACACAAGTAAAGAAGAGAAATAAAGCTCACAATGCAAAACCACAAATGTCCTGCCCAATGAAAGCTATCCAAACTGGAATAGATGTATAACTGATTAAAACAAACAATGGCTACACTAAATCCATTCTATCTTCATCACTCTTCAACCCACTTCAAGCCAAAATACCAAAAGTGTAAATTGTGAGCTCTGCAGCATGCCTGGCATGCTAGCAAACCCGGGCCCTGGAGCAGTGGTGGCAAGTGAACTGTAGAGTGAAGGATCCTTCACAGGATTTCAGTCAGCTTCAAAAGTATAGTCACCCTTCAGCTAAAAATATCTCAAGCCATTTTAAGCAAATCGAAATTCAGCCCACCAGTTTTTCCCCCTGGAAGGGTAAACTACAGAGCACCTGTGTGCTGCATTCTTGGTGCAGAATTCTAAAGCATGAGGAGCACTGCACTTCCAAATCATCCTTGCACCACAGGCTTCATCAAATCTCCAGCTAGAAATGGTCTGGATAACGCCTCCAAGATCTTGTTGGTGGCCTTTTCAAGCCAAGGAGTCATGTCAATATTGTTTACTTTAGGAGTTAACAACTGAATTGCTTGGAACAAAGCCTCTGGGATCCTGCATCCATGTTAGTCTACTATGGAATAACATGGACTAATCAAATGAGATGCAGCCTCATTTCTGAAAGGGTGTGCCTTGTGATGAAAAGGGATGTAACAGTCTTTTGAGCATAGCTGAAATACAGCATCTTCAAAGGAGAAATTCAATTCAGGCCACAAACCCTGTGGATCAGGTGTTGTGTATCTACCAGACAGCAGAAAAAGGGACTTTTCTACTCATTTATATCTCTTTAATTCCTTCTTAGTGATATTCTTCATGACGGAAAGAAAAATATAGGAATTGGTACTCTTTCCTATGGCTTGTTTTTCTTATTCTCTGACTTTTCTCTCTTCCCCTTTGCCACTGGGACTGATGGTGAAAACAAAGTCCTTGAGCATAGGTGCAGTGGACACTCAACAGGTCACTTGGTCCACACATCATTAATAGAACTGCTACTGAAGACCCATTTCTTACACGTTACTAAAAAAATTGTTAGCCAGGCTTTAACTGCTGATTGGAACTCCATTCAATTATTAAATCTGAAATAATCAAATATTTGGTAACAAAAGTTCAATGTAACTTCTACCTGACCGGCAGCCTAGTCAGATCTCAGCATAAACAATGCTGTACAGCCTAACAATCCTAATATGTTCTCATTGCTGCACCTACTAAATAAACTACAGGAGAATATGAGTTCTTCTGAATATACCTCTAAAACATGAGACTGAGAGAAGGCAGTTTTGCTGTCCAAGCCTTGAGGTCCACAGAGAAAACTTTGGCTCTGGATTTATTTCTCCAGCAGGCAGCTTTGTTTTTCCCGTAGAACATCGCTGTTGGCATAACAGAAGAACAGGAGGCTGGCAAAGTGGCATGAAACAAACAGCCCAGATCTTTTCCAAGCTGTTCCTGCTCCTACTGCATAACCAAGAGTTTAATAAAATGTGCTACCAAGATGCAAACATCTTGCACGCATTCAAGCATTTTCTTTATTAACTTAAGTGATAAGCCTGCCCATTCAATGCACATGTTCAAATACAAGCAATCTCAACCATCTGAGCCAAAATCTAATATAAAAAGACAAAGTGACTTTCAGACAATGATAATAACATGCAACATACTCTTTCCCCAGTTCAAACATAAGAAGATGGAGCAAGATTTCTACAATCTGCTGGTTCACAAGAGAGAAGAAACTATTGTGTGGATTTGAACTCTAGTGTGCTGCCTTTAAGCATTTGGTGGTACTCACTACTGCTTAAGAAGATATTTAGAATTCCAACATGAAAGGTCTGTTTCATATTTTAAGCCCAATAAATCTCGATCACAGCTCTCAATTGAGACAGCAGTCTGGCAAAACTACATGGACAGCAGACACTTTACTGTGGCTCTTTCTCTCCACTCAGCCTCTCCCTCCCCCACCTCCCTCAAATTTAAGTTTATTGTTGCCAGAAAAAACAAGAAACAGCATATCTGAAATTTAATCTTCCTTAAATTTGCAGAGCAAGCCTACAGAGAAGATTAACCATATAAGCAGGGAATACTTTCTTATTCCTCTCGGGATATGTGTCATGCTTTTCCCCTCACTCAGTGTTTTCTGTTGTTATTGATCATCGAGTTTCACCCCTCAGCCAGGCCAATCTTAGCAAAGTTAGTACTCTTTTGTGGGATGGGATCTTTTTCCTTCTTTTAATACACCTTTTCTATGAAAATAAATCTTGTTTGATGCAGCTGCTGTTGGGGGGATATTGTTGAGAGATGAATATGATGGTAGAAGACAGCAACTTATTTGATGCCTAATTAAAACACACTAATTACAGTGAAATCACCAAGGGTGTTACAAAGCACAACTTTTCAGTATAATTCAGAAATTGATCTAATTAAAGCTTTCAGCTGGCCCAAGAAAGAGACAGCTTTTCTGTCCCTCCCCTTGCCCAACATCGATACCTGAAGGGTGGCTGGGTGATACAGTGGTTTTGACTGCAATTATTCTTTTTTGAGACCAAAACCTGTTCAGGCAAGATCTGGAGCCTGATGAAGCTTATGAAAACCCTCAGGTAGCCTCAGAGGGTTTTGGGAAATAGGTAGATTTATGGAGTTGAATCAATGTTATTAATGGAGCACTTGATGTTCTTCCTAGTGATTATCACAAGTTAAACAGAGAGGCTGTGAGAATACCCTGTGAGGTATTGAGGCACCCTTGTTCTCACTGGAGGGGCATTCCTCAGGGGAGCTACCAGGACAAGTACAGTTAAAATGTGGCAGCAGAGTTTGCCAGCAGATTGATGAAGTTGTTTCATTTCTAACAGAAAATTAGCATTTAGTTAGGCAGGAAAGAATACAAAGACTGAAACATGTAAAATGTGAGTGCAAATGAGTTTGCTTGCATAGATTGACTGCTGCTTACATGAGAAAACACAGCACTGAACATCTCACACTCATCACAGGCTAACAGAGGATACAGGTTTGAATCACCAAATTCCTAAATCAACCCTTTAACTTTCCTGTGACTGAGACCATTTCTCTGTGGAAGTCCTGGTTTCAGTGCCCTCAGAAATGAATTCACTATCAGAGATAAGTTATTACCACAATTAGGGCTTAAACTAAAAGCAGTAACATCTTGCCTAAGCATGTGTAGGGCCAAACAATTTTAATTTTGGCAGAAAAAAAAATGGCACAATAACTACCACTTTAAATGTTGGCTCTGCTTTACCATATCCATATGGCACATGTGAGAACACGTGTGAGACCAAAAGAACAGGAAGAAAAGAAAACCTAAATCCAAGTAAGTTTCATCCAGTTTGTGCTTCAAACTTCCTTCAGATCTGGATGCAGAACTTCAGCTTTACTTGCATGACTGATTTAACAGCATGTGAGGAAAAGCTCATGCTATCCATGATTTTGGCAATTTTATAAGGTGAGCTATTTGTGCTCAGAGAACAATCACAGGGGCCAGTTAGAAAGGCTGCTCTGAATGCTGAGGGAAGGCCCCTACTCTGGAAAAGGGCCCATTCATAGCAGCTCTTCAGCTCGTGCTTATTTCACACTGAAGCCAACGTACTGAAGAGCAGATCTCACAGCAAAGGAGATTTGAGCACCAGGCTTCACCCAGAAGTGATTCCCGGGGCATTGATACAGACATAAAAGTGGGAATGCTCAGAAGTGTTTTGAAGTGAAGAGGAAATTGGTGATACCAAGATCTTGGGCCCTACACAGCTCCATTTGGACCATTGCAGTGTCATGAAGGGCTACGGAGAGAGTTCAGCTCACCATCTGAAGGTTAATTTTGTAACACACGAGAAAGTTACACTTAGGAGTAACTCTGTATGCAGAGTGTGAAGAAAGTGGTCTGCTTTCCACCTGGCCTGATTTGTCATGTTCTTCAAGTATCCTGAAAAGAGAGACTTGGAAGGAGGTGCAGAGAGGATTAATTACACATCAATGGGGTAAAAACCCAAACCAGATTACAACTATCATCTTTCTTCCAGCTGATGATTGAAAGAACCCTGCCAGCTTGTTTTGGGCTCTGGGTGTTGGTTCTGCTGTGTTTTTACTAGAATATGTTGTCCTCAAGGTTTTAGTACCACACAAGAACTTTCAGCCCTTTCATTTTGTGGCAAATATCACTTCAGTCCAAGAAAAGTGTGACAACTGCTGAATTCATTGTCTCTACTCCATCCCTGTCACAATTTGATGTAATTTTTATATTAAAAGTAATACAAGACCACATTCAATGCAGAATCTATTTTTTTTTTTCCCCAGGAGAATTATTTAGATCAGATAATGTTAGTGGGATTTTCCTTTTCTCTTAAAAGCAGAAGAGAATGAAGGAAGAATATGGAAATGGTAGTTTTTTTTCAATTAATAGTTTTCATGGAAATATTCTATCACCTACAGGCTTTGGTTTGCAAAACAATTTTTCTTTTAATCCATCTAATAAAAAGAAGGGGGCAGTCCTCTTAGAAGAATTGAAGAACCCCAAAGAATTTTTTTTTCTGATCAGCAGCATTCAGAAGTCACTCAGATTACCTGCTTTATAAAGCTGTTACAGTACCACAGGCCAGATTAAAGGGAATTTTCTAAGTCCTAGTTCTCCTTAGATCTAAATCTGTCTTTAGATGATCTTCCTGATTTAATCCAGATCATGAGCATGCTCAACACTCTTTTTTATATATTTGGTAGAAGCCAGTGAAATGGAATGCAGTATCAGAGCTGCCCTTATTTGTAATTTGTCTGGGAGGTGTTCCTATAGATGATAAGCACAGCACTCCTTTGTTTTTTTGTTATGCTTTTATGAAAGGCTCATCTAACTTATTGATATCCTGAAAAGGTGTTCCATTATGAAGGACATGGTGTTTTTGCTATTGTAATATTGTGGATTTTTTTTTTTTCTGCAAATGGTATTAAGTTTTTGAACTTAAAACTAAGAGGGGAAAAAAGAGAAAACTCAAAGAATTAAAAATAAAGAGAAACAGTTCTTTCTCTGGGATAGTTCTCTCTTTTTTTACTAGAATCACTCTATACTTAGATGCTATTGGTCCAAACACAGTCTTTATTTCTAGATCCTACATCACTTTAATTTTAAGTGCCTTGTCCTCTATATCTGAGAGTCAAATAAGCAAGACTCAGAGAAATACAATATTTAGATATGATAAAACATACTGTTATGCTACTGTACTGTTTCCACAGAGAGTTTTTCTTACTTCCAGAACCTAGATCTTGCAGGTTGAAAGTTCCTCAGGAAAAAAAAAAAAAAAGAAAAAAAAAAAAAAAAAAAAGCTTTTTTGTATCTCTTAATTCAGCCTTGTGGCAACAAAATGGGGATTTCAAAAGGCATGGAAGAAAGAGGACTTAAAAAAAGGCGTGGATCAAATAAAAGCAGAATCCTGCATGTCATGCCCTTAAATTTCTGTCTTTTAGAAATACACTGTTTACAGATTAGTAACTGGTATTATTGTTTTTCCCACAACCTGACATTACAGAATTAAGCTTTCCCAAAGGAAGACCAATGATGATCCACAAAGATTCACAAAACCCACTGATCCACAAGAAGGTGCTGAAAAGTTTTGTACCAAGTACAACCCAAATTAGAAATGGCCATGGCAACAAAGAGAAGGAGAGGCAGAGAAGTTAAATGCTTAATGCTCACTAATGCACTCAAACATATGATCACAGCTATTTTCCCCAGACTGCAGAGCATTTTCTGTCATTATAATAATTATAATATTAAATGTCTTTGTGTTGGACTGAGGGAATGCCTCTGTTTAAGCTTCTGTTTAAATGATTGTTGGAAGTGCAGTTCTCAGCCAGCAGACCACAGCACTAAAGCTAGTGTTTGCTGAGCATTGTGTTTGAACTCTGTTAGGAACTATTTGGGCAAGAGTTTTTAATACACATTTTAGCCTGGGTAATTTTCAGAAAAGCAGCCCATGACCTTGTTGACTGTGAAAGGCAAAGGAAAATTTTCCTGTAAAGACCAATTTTGCAACCATAGGGCTGCAGCACCCTATTATTTCTGAGTGCCCAGGATCCCCTGGGTATGGCTTATAGGAAAAGATTGATGGTGTCCCTTGGGAAACCCAAGGAAAGTGATATTCCTAATATAATTTTCTATATTGTGTTCAGCTCAGATATGAACTATATCCATGACAGACAGATGACCAAATATAAGAATTAGTGTCTCAACCCACAATGATATATATATATAATATTTCCACTTACATCCAGTGCTGACGTAAATTGGAATAAAGGTATAGCTTCAACCCATTGTTCATGAAGAAGAATAAGGTGCACATCATACAAGAGAAAAACAAGTGTATTACTGATGGCAGGAGTTGTCTGACCCAGCCTTCAGATTTGAACATCCAGCCTACCTTGACACTACAAACACGCTTGGAGAAGGCAGCAGCTGTGTCTGAATAACTGCAATTTGCTACAACACTGGAAGATAGAAAATATGAAAAGCTCTTCAGAAAACATCCCTAGTATTATGTCATTAAAATGTTTTTCAGTTAGTGATTCAAGAAATTAAGTCTCTAAAAAGATGGCTGTGGTGGAGGACCACAGAATCTAAGTCTATTACTGAAACCCAGGAAGGAACCAGAAAACATACACTTGTTTTCTCTCTCTCCTTTCAACTTGCAATTTGCTTCCCAGCTGAAGAATCATCTTCTTTCTCAGCAGATCTATAACCTTGTCCCAGTGTCTGCCCTTATTCTTTGCCTCCTTACATACCTGTTCCATTCTTTTTTTTTGTCTTCAGCTTATATCCACTACCAAAGGCTGAGTTCACTGGGTGGGTTTGGTCCAAAGTGAGGGATAGAGTGAGTCATTTCACTAAGAGTGCTCATGGCAGAGCCAAAATGCCCTTTTTGAACTTTCTATACTCAGTGCAATAATGCAGGTAGACACACTTTTTCACCCAAAGCACTTTTCTGCAAAAAGGAAAGGCCTCTCCTGAAAAGGATCCTTTTGGAGATATGTTTTGTTCCGGTTTTTCTCTTTTGTATATAGGTAAAGGAGCCCAAAATGCTTCAACTATGCTCCTAAAAGACAGAATTTTATGGAAACATTTAAAATAATTGGAAAATAAAGCTGGACTTCTCAGTGCTCACCTGTTCTAGCTGAACCTTTCTGTTGATATTTGCAAATAAAGCATTTCTTAAGTTTTTCTGTTGCATTTTCTTACCATTTTTCTAATCAATCCCAGTTCTAACAGCTAGGCCTTTGGGCTGAGGAATCAAGGAACCTTCTGGAGACAGTGAGCCCAAAAAGGCCAAATTGTCTCAGAGGCTGGCCAAAGATCTTTGCATTCTCATAGATTCCTCCTGGCCTCAGCTTGCTGCTCCTTCAAAGCCAGCCCTTACCAGTTCTGCTTCAGAGCAAGCATGCAGACAGCGTATCAAAAGAGGCTTTCAGCAGCCTGCTCTTGAACTTGGTTTCCACATAGATGGGAAGAAGACATTCAGCTCTTTATTTTACACAACAGAGGGACTTGGGCCGCATTGTCTTGAAGAACCGCTTCAAGCACTGAGAGTTGTTGAAATTATCCAAGGCTTTCTGGTTGCTAAAATATTCCCTCCCATATGCTGAGTGTCCACTTTGAAAACCTTGCTCATTCTTTCCTGCATCTGGCATAGATTTCCAGGGGGGGTGGGGTGGGCTCTGCGGTCGGCATGAGACGAGCCCGGCTTCGCAGCTGCTCTTTCCTTCCTCTGACAGTGCAAAAAATATCTTCAAGGAGGGAATCCCATTTAACATGCAAGTGGTGATACCAAAGATGCTTCAGCTTCTCATCCTCTCTGTGGCTGGGTCCTGAAGCAAATAGTGGAGCTAATATTAACACATAAGCTGCCCTCCTCCGGTCTGCACTCCTTCTCTTAACTTCTGTTGTGACTGAGCTCAGCACAAACACCATAAAATTAAAATATAGTGCAGTAATTTATAGTGAACAATTCTCTTTGGTGAGCGTCATCCCCTTTTAGATTTTTTTTTTTCCAGACAGCTTTGATTTTTACACATCCATTTACATTCAGTGCATGTGTGCCAAGTAGAATTCCATTCACAGAGTATTTTTCCCTACTTTTAACAGTATTTCTGCATCCTGGCAAAATTGGCTGCATAGAATGTTTTGCAGTAGGGTAAAGAAATACAAGGGTCAGGGTATTGTCCACACATATAATGGAAACACTGAATGTTGTGATCTAAACAGAAGGGACAGAGGCACCAACAGATGTTAAAGTTTAATCAGAGTCTCTTAGAGAGCTTATGTAGCTAAAACTTAAACCCAACTTGAGAACACTTAGGTGTAGCAGACCTCAGCCTTGTTATGGAAAGGGATTTGCTTATTTAATTAGAATATAAACAGGATGCAGATTGCATTTAACTGCAGGTGGGTGAGCATTTTTAGGAACATCAACCACAGCCATATTGTGCCCAAAGAGGTATTTTTTTTTTCCTATATCTTTCCCTTCAACAGTGACATTATTGGGTGATAAAAAGTCACCACTCTTTAGGGCATCAATGGAAACTGCTGGTGTGGGGTCTCTGTAGGCAGAGATGTAACCAAGGATCAATAACATGGTTTACCAGGACCCTCTGAATATCAGAGTTGGAAGGGACTCTCAAGGATCATCAAGTCCAACTCACAAGTGAATAGCCCATACAGGGATGGACCCCCCAGTCCTGGTGTTACTGACACCATGTTGTAACCAGCTAAGCCAGTCTCAGGGTCACATAACCACCTCCCATGGCAGGGTACAGACAATTCATTTTTGATCCTCCTAAAAATTTCACTGAGGTGCTGCTGACCTTAGCTAAAGTATACTAATGATATGAAAAATAAGAGAAAATTAAGTCTATTCCATACATGGGCTAAGACATGGCAGTGCAGTTTCTCCAGTCCATGCAAAGTGAGGGTTATCTTGAGCTTAACAGAGAAAACTGATGGAATGGGTGAGGCTTAGCTGGGGGGGTGTGGACTCTGCTCAGTCAAACTTTAAATAGATCTCCCTGTCAAGATTAGACCCACAGCCAGGACACTTCTCTGGGCATGTCAACACAGCCACAGAGCAGCAGCAGATCTGGGCATTTCAGGAAGGGGCTTAGGGCACACTCAGGGAGAAGCAGTGAACACTAGGGCTAAGTGGGGGAGTAGGGGTTGCAGAGCAGTGTCCTTGGCTCCTATTTACCCCAATTTCTTCCCTGCCCACTCCCCTGCACAGCCCTGGGCAGTGGGGAAAGCATCAGCACCATCAGGCAGGTCTGACATCTGTCCCAGGACACAGCAGGGAGCAGCAGAGCTTTTCCTTCCTTGTGCTCCCACAGCCCAGCTGGGCCCAGCTGGCCCAGCACACTCACAGGACTGGGGAAACAGATGAATTACAGTCACTTAGACTACCTGAATTAAGCACTGAGGGCCTAAGTGCTTTAGAGGAGTTTTGCCTTTAGAATAGTTTTCTCTGCCTGTTACTTCTCAGCAAGAACATTTTTGATCCAACTGCTAGTCCAGCTTATTTTACATGGGGCTATAATTTTCAGTGCCTTTCTACCAGTGCTTGTTATCTACTTAGATAGGAATGCCTGTTCATCTTTTTCAAACAATGTAAAAACTATACAAGCAATGAGATTTCAGTCCAAATCCAAAAAAGCTGGTACAAAAGATGCATAAATCTTAAGCTGCCCCAATGCACCAAGTGATCAATCTTCATTACATCAACTGTTTTTGTGTTACTTGCACCTGAATTTAAGTCAGGAGAAGTGTTACCACGGTTGACCAATTTCTAAGTGAGGAGTGACCATCTCCAGGAAAAAAAAAAAAGACTTTAAAAAAAATCTTAATATAGCAATGATCAAATGCATTCAGTGCAAGGAATTACTATCTGCTTGTGAATTGCCCAGCCTGGAGGGATCTCAATGAGTCCTGGGTGACTGAAGATAAATATATTAATTTCTGTTTGCTTCTACCAGAAGGGTTATTTGTGGATAATTTCTGTAGAGGTTTTCCCTCCTTGGCTCTTTCCAAGCTGTTTATTCTTACTTGTATAGAATTTACCTCATACTATTGTGAACCTGGAGCAGCTTGATTTAACATCTGCTAATTACTGTTTCCTTATACCTAAACAAAATTAAAATTCTACATCTCCCTTATTCTCAGTGACAGCGTGATCAGCTCTCATTCAATAGCAGAGTTTAACTCATAACAACACACAGCTGAAGCAGAAATGAATCTTCACATAGTGAAATAAATGCATTAAGAAGAAGATTAAGGATGGCTGAGTGTTTGTGGCTTTGTTTTAGTGGGTTTTTTTTTTTCTTTTGTTTTTTGTTTGTTTGTTTTTTGGGTTTTTGTTTTGTTTTGATGGTGATTGTTTCATTTGGTTGGGGTTTTTCTAAGATATTCAGGTATTGAAATCAAAAGTGGAAAACATATCCTCCCTTTTATGCTCTTCTTCCTAACAAAAGTCAGATCATTTCAAGGGGGAGAAGAAGTAGTAAACAAAGAATATTTCTTGCTGATGGGTCAGCCACAGTTTTATGTAGGCTGAAAAGTAGATTGTAATCCTGTGAAACAGCAGCATACTTTTGTTCCTCCCTCCCTGCCCCCATCCTGAAAACACACATGGCTTGACAAAATGCCACTAGAACGTGCTTGAAAACAGTGATCTCATTGTGAAGGCTGAAAACTTAGGGCTCAGTATAGCTGGATGATTGAGAAGCACAACATGCTCAACAGATGTAAAAACTGTATAATTCATGACTTTCTCAAGTGGGGAATGAGCTTCCACAGCCAGTTACTAAACCACTGCAAGAGGTGTAAAATATCCAGCGATTTCCTATGCGAGTGCACCAACTATTTCAGATATGCACATACTACTTGTGAGTTTTGGCCAGTGGTCACTGGGGTTATTTCTCTCCTCTCTGTTCCTTGCTTGTTTTGGGGTATTTTAATAAGAGAGGAGAGACTCAGCATTTTATCCTTGGTTTTCCTATTAAATGGCAGGAAGGTGGGGGGGAAGGGAACAAGCAAACAAACTCCAAGCAACTTAAGTCCAGAGAAAACTTAAAAGGAGATTACAAACCCCGGACTTCCCACTTGTCTTAGTGAGCTGGCAGGAAAGCCAGTTTAATCCAACTGGGTTTGTTGCTCCCTTGGGTCTGCAATCCTGCATAGACCTCCCTGGCAGGCTCTGTAATTTTGGAAAGTTAACTGAGGCTCGCACGATCCCTTTTCATTTTTTTTTCCAAAGAGTTTCCATCCCTTGCTTTCTTCTGAACCTCAGAACCCAAAGCAATTCATTTCTGAAACTTTTTTTTAAATTTCCATATTTTCTTCCTTTAAGCAGTTCTCTCTGCTACTGCACATAGTTTCTGCAGGGCCTCACAGGGGAAGGCTGCTGAAATTTCTTGCTTCCAGATCCAGCAGGCAGCTGGAAGACATTTTACCTTTCCATGCTACAGGTTAGAACCATGTCAAGACTGCTCTAAATCGTGCCCAGAGGACTTCTTGCTCACTAAGGACTGTCATTCCCATCCTGGCTGCACCTTCTCCAGCTCCAGACATATTCCCCCAAATAGGAACAGCCATCCTGTCTAAAACTATTTTGTTTCAATGCTCTTAATAGAACTATGTTCCAGAAAAATAAAGAAAAATTAACTAGTGCTTAGTACAATCCTGGGTGCCAGATTGCCAGCATCTGGTCAGAAAATAGGGAATTAGCCTGAGAAACAGGAGAAAAAAAAATATCAACCTTGGCCCATCACCTGTGCCCCAATATATGTAAGTTTTGAAAGAGGATCTCTTCACAAGAAGAACGTGAATGAGACAGAATTATGGCATGTCCACCACCTCCCAGAGTTTTGAAGAAGTCTTCCCAAATCAACATGCCTCTTTAATTTAGCCTGCAAAGAGCCTTCTAGGCAGCTCCCCAGCCTTCACAGCTGTTGTCAGGTAGAAGAAGATGGAGCAGGAGATAAGGGTAGAAGAGTGAATATTCCTTTTGGGAATATGCAGCCTCTGAAAGCAGTGGCTGATTTAGAGATTTCATTTGGCACCTGTCAGATGTTAGTGTGATGCTCATAATGGCTGTCCCCTAGCATTAGTTTATCACTGCTGCCATGCAGTAGATATTTGGGACAGTATTTTCATGCAAAACCTCACTTAAAAAAACTTGTAGTTTCCCCTCCCTCTTTACTGTTTTGGGCAAAATTTTCTCATACTCACCGAATGCCCATAGTGCTTTATTATTTCTGACCACGTCTGAACACATCCATGTGTAAAAGATCATAGGCAGCCCAGCTGTTACATATGGTTAAATTCTTTACTGAGATGGAATATATCATCTCCCCTTCTCTCCTCTCTCTTTTTCTAAGGCTTCAGATTTGGCAGGTATCTACTACTGAATGCTGAACTCAAGCCTTGTCCCAGTCAAAGAATTTTCATTTCACACAACACAGGAATAGCATGTCAGGTGTAGTGAAATTTAACTGTGCAATCATTTTTCCTTTTTTTNCAGCTGTTACATATGGTTAAATTCTTTACTGAGATGGAATATATCATCTCCCCTTCTCTCCTCTCTCTTTTTCTAAGGCTTCAGATTTGGCAGGTATCTACTACTGAATGCTGAACTCAAGCCTTGTCCCAGTCAAAGAATTTTCATTTCACACAACACAGGAATAGCATGTCAGGTGTAACTGTGCAATCAGTTTTCCTTTTTTCACTTGGACCTCATGGAAGCAGAGCAAGGTGCATGACTCCAAGGAGGTACCGGGTCACAATGGACAAACAATCTCACAGGCTGGCAAAGCAAATCTTTCTGATCCTGTCCCAGGAGAATGAGGGGTTCCCTCCACCACCCCCCAGCTCCAAATAATCTTCCTGCTGCAGTTAAACACCTTTGCCTTCCTCATTTTGATCTCCATCCTCCAACTCAGGAAACAGTCACACATATTCATGCACAGAATGAACAACTACCAAAAAAA
>VZRH01000692.1:447095-458845 GCA_013397555.1 Urocynchramus pylzowi | reverse complement strand
AAAAAAAAAAAAAAAATCAGTGAAGATCCTTATCTTTAAGTCAATATTTGAGAACTGTAAATACTGACAACCTCCCTGCCAATTTTGCAGGCATGAACATGCCACATTGCTGTAGGTGATAGTTTGGTGAGGCTGCAGTAGCAGGTAAAAGGTTGCAGAGTCTTGGCTTTCCTGCAGATTTCACAAGTTAAGCTGCCTAGTTTGTCATATGGAGAAACATTGGCAAAACTAAATGCACATTTTGTCCCAAGTTCACATTGGTATTTTAGATAATTTAAAAACAAAGAAATTTAAAAGATTTCTTTTTCATAAGATTCCTACCTGAATTCAGCATGTCAATCCATATTCTGCATGTCTAATTCTCATATTCCATGATCAGGGACACTCATCAGAAAACTGCCAACTTTAGCAAAGCTTCTCAATTTTGTCAGACAAACAACTCAATAATCTACATCCTAAAACATCTGACCTTTTTAAACAAATTTTTATTGTCACAAGTGACATGAAATACTAAGACTTCAATACACTATTACTTAGTGGTAATTGTATGAGAAAACTTGTACTATGCACACATTGCTGTCCAAAATTATAAAAACCCTTCATGACTTTCCTGGTTCAGAAAGGACAAGAAACCCAGAAAGAAAAGACTTTAAAGCACAACTTCATTTAGTTGACAATGAAAGTGTATTTTTGCTATGCCTTACTAGTGAATAGTGACAACACGTGTACTAATGTTGAGGAAGTCATTGTGATTTTTGTTCATGTCAGTGCTTCTAGACTTGAGATGGCTTACACAGCCCATCCACAGCTGATCCACCTCAGAGAGGCTTGTTTTAAGTGTAAGACACACAAGGGAGATGTTTATTTTCCTCCTCAGTTTCTGTGAGAAATCCCTTGAGTTGCAGTTTGGGCAAAACCCAACTGCTCTGATGTCAGTGGAGTTTGTCCACTCCATTGTGGGCAATGCCACTGACTTCAGTGGAGCCAAACACAATTGGTGACTATTTCATTATAAGAAAGATACACAGTTAGCCCTTTGCTGCACATTCAGAATTAAGAAAACAGCTATTGCCAGAATTTGTTTATCATCAGTGTGATCTCTTGAGTTTGTCTCAAGAACAGGGCATATCTCTTCAATTAAGTAAAAAAAAATAGCGCACTTTTGTTCATGTTCCCCCTCTCCAGAAGAGTTGCAGTTAAAAATAAGATAGATCACCCATCTCCATAGAAACCAGGAGGAAAAGTCAGTGCTGAAGGATATATTTCACATGGATTGAATCAGGTAGCTCACACTGGTGTTGGTGCTTCACACTGAAGCTGATGCATTTTCAGACTGTGTTACCTGGCCACCCTGTGACAACAGCAAGAGTTAAACCTCCCAGTACAGATGCTTCAAGCCACATCTGGAGGACTCTCTTCTATCCCAAACAGGCAGGGAGGCAGGGTTGACACAGGAAGGAATTCTAGGAGATGAAATCATACTCTGAAGATGTGATTTGACAGTTTTGCTGTGGTCTGAAGTTTAGCAGCCTGTGAAATTATCTTGGAGTTACTGCTACAGTCCAAACAGGCAGAACTAGCAAAGTTGTTGGGATCCCTGCTGCAGAGGACAATGGTAGGGGTGATGTTTCCATCCAGGGTCACTCATCCCCTCCTCAGCCATCTCAGGTCCTCACCAAAATCCATTTACTTTCAAGGAACCCTGCCAAACAACTTTACCTGCTAAAACCCTTGGTGAGGGGAAAACTGTGGGGAAACAAGGTAAATCATAAAACTGGTGGAAGAGATTTGTCTTCTTGCTGGTTACTTATGTTCGGGAATCTGGCGTAACCTGAAAGGCCTTGCCATTATTTATATTTTTCCTGTGTTTATAATCATTTGTATAAGTATCTGGTGTTTGAGGACAGGCACTTTAAAAGCAAAACTAAACATTGGCTTGGACCCTATTCCCAAATATTCTAAATAACAGAGTCCTTCTGAAAGCATATTGTGACCTTGCTTGGCATTGCTGCAGCATGATTACCCTCCATTCTCTCACAATGAGAGGTGAAAGTTGGATACTTTAGTCAAAATAAGCAGCCTGGCTTGCTTAAAGACCTACTAAAAGTAAAGACTACTTAAAGACTTACTAAAGTAAACCCAAAATAATGAACTAACTTTGATTGTTAAATAAACATCTTTGAGATTGTTATTTTAACACATCTGGTAACATGAAATGACCTACTCTGAGTCGGTCAAGCATCCATGTATGCGAGTCCCAAATCCTCATAAGCACAAAAGAAGCCACTCCACATTTTTATTTTCTTATTTGTCTTCTGGTTTGGATATTTTTAACCAAAAAGTGTCACTGAACTTACAGCACTTGTTTAAGTAGGTGATTGAAGAGGAAATAAGCATAAAGGACAAATGAAGAGTAAATCCTGCAGCTTAAGGATGAGGGAATAATTGCTGGGGGTCTGCAAAACATTTCCATCATATGGGCAAACCCAAAAACAAATCAATAATCTTTATTCCTAGAACCATTCAAATTCACAGCACCTATTCACAGCAGGGCACTTCTGGGGAATGTCACTGCTGGTGTCCAGGTCTGGCAAGAAGGTAAGAGCTGCTCTAAAGGAGCTCCTGCACTCAGGGAAACTCTTGTCTACTGAAAAAGTCATACAAGACCATCACTGCATGGTGTTGGCCTACTCTTTGAAGAAAAAGGTAAAGATTCTCAAACCTTGTGATTGTACCTATCCCAAATTTCCTAAAGTGCTTAAATTGACTGAATATATATAAATAACTCTTCTGAACTGAGAGCAATTCAGATCTATGACTGTTTTAGTTTGTCTTAAAATATTCCAGAGGTGAAACTTCTTGAAAGACAATTAAAGAAATGTGTGTGTAAAGTTTGGGTTCCCATTTGTCAAGAAACAATACATCAAATTATGGCAAATCAGATTATTGTAAGGTCTTTGTATACAGTAATATTATATATTACACTATTGGTCTCACACTCAGCTTCCTGTATTTATAATTTGGAGGCATTATAGAGCTATGAATTCCTCATATTATTCTTAGCTGTCCACAGCTTCTGGCTTCTGTAACTCTCAGCAATTAAAACTAATCCTGAAGTCAGAAAATCAATTGGTAGTATATTAACATGATTCAAAAATGCTTTTGGGGATAATACCTTTTTAAAATATGTATCAAAATACATATGCACACAATGTATACCCATCCCACTCTAAGCACACATGCATTGATTAAAAAACACCAAACATCAATTTCCCCATTTCCTTTGTATATACATATTTATATATATTTTATAAACAAAGGCAGTATTTAACTTTCATTCTGCTGTAAGTCTTGAGGTTACTTTTACAGAATATTAAAGTGACAGTAAACTTTTTACTTTATAATACCGTAAAGTAAGCCTTTCTTCCCTGAAAACCCTAAATTTCATGTGACCTTGTAAATCCTATATTAAATTGCTAGATTTGTGGCCTGGAATAATATGAATGGATTCCAGAAAAACCCATTCTTCTCTTGAATTGGTGTAACAACCTTTATTAGCCTCAAACTCAGAAACCACCCTTTTAGTGAATACTATTTCAATCCAGCTAAGGAAGAACCTGTTACCAAAATGCAAGTGGCTAGTATATCCTGAGGACTTCCAGACACTCTTCCCAATATTAATAAATATTCCCCCAGAGGTATTTGACTTAGTTATCCTAGCTCATTGAAAAAAAAAAAAAATAATAAAAAAACCCCCAATTTTTGCTGGAGCTGATACACAGAAAAATTCTGCAGTTCTTTCAGACAGATGTCTGGTTTGCCAAAAAGCATCAAACTTTAGATCTAGACAAAGCAGTTTTTTGTCTAATACAAAAATAATACCAGTCTTTTTGACTAATACCAGTGTGGTTTCTACTTACAAGCTAGGGAAAGATTGTTAATTTGTAAGATGGCATTATCAGTCTCCTGAACTGTCTTTCTGCCTGTGTGGTGACAGTGAATCAGGGAAGAAAAGGAAAGTAATTCTTTGATGGACCTACCAAGGACTGGCTACTAGTAAAAAAATAATAAATAAATAAATAAATAAATAAATAAATAAAATGAAAAGAAAAAAAAGATGGCTCTATTAAACAAATCTTGTGAGTTGTGCTTGTTCAGGTGCTTCAGTCCAGAAATCTCACCACTTACAAGGGAAGCATTATCATTGAAATATGAATATTATACTGTACTTTATTAATATTTTACATGCCCCTAATTAACAAGCAATGTCACTCAAGGATATCAACATAAAACCAGCAACCAGGAGCTAACCCAGTAAAGGCAGAACCACCTCCTGCATTTTGCTTCCTGCTCTGCAGCTACAATTTTCAGAATTCCCATCAAATCAGTCTAAAACAAGCAGCTGGTCTTCTGTGATCCCAGGGAAAGTTAATGACTCTCTTTAAACTGTGGTAATTGATAAACATGCTTTTCATTTAAAGGAAAGCAAGTATTTTCTTCACATTTCCAGGACACAGGGAATGCCTAAAGCCAAATCTCCTACATAAATTACTGTGACTAGATAGCTAGGCTTGTTTCTATTGAATTTCCTCATCCTGAGTAGTTCCCATATATCACAAAATACAAGTCAACATGAGCAAAGGTGGAAAAGACTGGCTCCTAGGGCTGGGTTAATCCCTGCAGTAGCAGGGCTGAAATGCAAATTTATACTACCATTTGGGCAGCCACCAGAGTAATTCAGGGCTGCTCTCCCTACACAACACCTGCACCACAGAGGATGGCTGAGCATTGCACAAAGTTTCTCCCTCAGCAGGAGGAGGAGCAGATTGTTGCATGTCCAGTTTACTCTGGTTCAGGATCACAAGAGTCATGGAATGAGATCTCAAAGCCCTTCTTGGTTTCCTCAATGACTTTACTGCTCTGTTTCAGGGGAATTGGGGAAAGAACGGTGATTCAAGGATGTTACTGGAATTCAGCAGTGACTTGGCCCAGAGTTTAATCCCCATTACCCACAGGTGTCAGGTTGAGATCATCACACTGAACAGAAACAATTGGCCAGAATCAAACTCAAGAAGAAAGAAAGAAATTATGTTATATTTCCAAGAGAAAGAAAATATCCTTTCTGGGAAGCAGTTGCGGCAGAGCTGTATCCAGTGGTCGAGGGAGTGCACCAAGAGATCCTGAAGGACAGACCACAAGTTCAGGACCTGCATTCCTGTCTGACAGACTGCACTTCCTGTAAGAGACCATGGAAGGTCAGAGAGCCCATCAGCTCCTCACCAGCAATGATCTGACTCCAATTACACCAGTTCTTGTCTTTCCATACAAGATTACAGATGTGGAATTTAACAGAGTGAGAAATACGTAACCTCAAAACAAACTGCAAAACCTGAGATTGTCTCCTGTTGCTTCTCCAAGAATCCTAAAGTTTAAGTCTTCCCTTTCGTGACAGCCTTCAAGGTTAGGCCTGGGTCTACCTATGCACTCAAGTTTTTCATTGTATTCTCATTTGCTATCAGAAGCTCTATTTGGCACTGACAGCACTTGAATAGAGGTGCTTCATTTTTGGCAGGACAAAATTCCATGGAATTCAGTGGCAGCTGAATCCATGCTGACAGCAGCCCTAAGGCACTGACACTTTGGTGGGTCTGTACAGACACAGTCAGATCTTAGAAAACAAGCAATCAGGTAAGTAAATGCCTCAGCAACTTTTCTAAGGAAAGAGATGGTAACAGAACTTTATCAACTGTATTGACTTTAAATTGACCAACAGAGGTCATCTGGTTCATTTCTAGCTGGGGAGAGCACTCAGATGCTTCCATGGTAAAGACTAGACATTGCACAGAACAGGATTTTTAACTACAGGTGCTTGGCTGTCAGGCTGAATTAGATTTTTTTGTTGAACACCAAGTAGTTGTTCTGAGGAATTTCAAGTCCATAACAGGTGGCAGCAGAAACCTAGGACTCCAGTGTTTAATTTGTTGCATACTCACTTTCTGAGATTAAAGAGCACAAAGGAACCACTAACAAAAGTCAGACTTGCCTGACAAAGCTGTCAGTGCTATATGCAGTAAAGGTGCATGCATGACTGTATAACATGTGTGAAATAATAAAATAATATGTTGTCTTAATATAGGCTTTTCTCCCACCTTAAGCACAGGCCTTGCGAAGAAAAGAAGGCATTTTAGCCACATATTCCAGGAAAGAATTTCCTCGGGATCCCAAGAGTTTTTGTTTGTAAATTTGGAAGGTGAATATCTAATTCCCAATGGACTACTTTAAAAAATTCAGTTGCTTGAATATAATAACAAAAATCAGGGACTCCAAGCCTGCACTTAAAGGACCTTAACTGTCAACTGAGAAAATCAATACAAAAATCATACCCAAAATTAATTAGAAAGACTCAATCAAGCACTAGTTGTTTGGGTTTGTTTTTTTTTTTTCCCATAAAATCAAGCAAATGAGATGGCACATAGATAGAACAAGTGAGGGACTGACTGATGTAAAAATAAACCACTCCTGCTATAACCAAATACCATTTTAAGGTGCCTGTAAAGTTGCCTTTATTACAAAGCTCAATTCTGATCTGTCACTCCAGAGGGGCATTTTTTAATGTGTTTTTCTCCATATTCCTTTCTGGAAATCTCAGTGTGGCACCTTTCCTCAACACATGACCCCTCAGAGGAAGAAACATTTTGGATATTTAGTTGTTGCTTCAGTTCCCTGCAATCCCCCCATGTTTGCACAGCAAGGAGGCAGGAGGAGGAGGAGGCACCAGGGCCTGTGAGTTCCCAACACTCTCAGTGATAACCCTCACTTCAAATGGGATTTTAAAGAGCATGGCAAGGGCTGTGGTTACATTTAAACCCTTCTCCTGGCCAAAGGCCACTACCGCCATGTGCGCCCCTCCCCAGCAGACTGTGTCTGGAGCTACTTTAAATCAGCAATAAATTCAACTTCTTTGCTCATTTTTGAGCCTCATCCTACTCCTCAAGAAGAACTGGGCAGGGAAAACAGCCTGGAGGCAGACCCAGAGTCAGACCAGAAATGCTGGTGCTCAGACATCATGCAGTATCTGAGGCCATAACCCAGGACAGCTCTGGTTTTTGCCATAATCTGCAATTTCTCAGCAGGAAGCTGTGTCCTGGCTGTAGCTTTGCCACAGGATATCACATGGTTTTTATAGCTGGGTCTCACAGCTTTTCAGCATGGCCTTCTCCAACAGGCAAGATGCTACAGCAGCTTTTGTAGGACAGCCTGAACCAACACCTTTCCAGGATCATGCCCATCCTTGAGTTCATCTGTGCTCCAGGGTGGACAGGAGCAGCTCTTTTGAGTGTTCTTTCCCAAAGTTTCTGCAGCCATCAATTGTCATGGCAGCACCTGCATGTGGAGGGCACCTTTTGTTGTGTTCTGCAGGATCCCAGCCAGGCTGTTTCCTCAGTAAATCACCATGGCACCAGACAAAGGGCTTTCAGGGAAAAGCACCTAGAAGCTGGCATGCATGTCAGCTCAACCATTTTGACACTGGCCATTAGTGTGGGTTCAGACTGAAAGAAATCCAGTTTTTCATAGAAAGGAAATACTGAAAATAATTAGTCTGGCCCCGAATTAAATATTCATTTGGTTCAAACAAGGCCCACTTATGCTGAATTGTGACTACTTTTCCAATTAGAGACAGGTTAACAAAGGGAAGAAGGAAATAAGTAATTGTGGATGTGTATTTTGGGCAAACAAGTAGAGTATTTTAGCCAAAAAGTGCTATACAACCCATCCACCCCCAACAAGGTCAGAAACTTATCTCTGCTAAATGTTTTTATTTCGACAAATTACCATTTTCTAGGAGAGGGTCAGCCACCAGCTGTGCTGGCATAAGGCAGAACTGTATTCATAGGACTCACTGCCCAGAAATAATTGCCACTTTGGTACCCAGCACTGAAATAAGCAAAAAAAAGCAGAAAATCAGAGGTGAAAAATAGCAAAAGAGGAAACACTAGGTCAAGTACATCTTCTACAAACACTCAGATTCAAGTAGTCTGTGTCTTGGGTCAGGCAAATAGTAGTTTAAACTTCTAGCTCACAAAAGGACTCAGGGTGTCAGATAATTAGGGCTTTATGCAAAAAAGCCATTGATTTCTGACCTGGGCAGAGATTTCTTTTGCACTGTAAGGGGTTAAAACAGCAAACTAGATTATGGAGAGCAAATAATTGTAAATAAACAATGTTGCACCAGCAATATTATCAGATACTTGTGTCCCCTGGGACACAACAAGGACAGGTATTTCTAAAGGCCCACACGCACTACAAATCACTGCACACAGGCAAGTTATCCAGATGTCTTTTAAAAAAAATTACCAGACTGTGAGGGAAAAGGATGACTTTACTTCTCAAGGTGTTACTTCTCTGTCTTCATTAATCAGCCTGCCAGAATTGCTGCCATCTCCACAGGCTGCACATCCAACAGCTACACATCCATGGGCACAGACCCACTGGCTCTAGAATTTAATGCAAAGCATGCTTTCAGCATGTTTTTGTGATCCTGAAGAAAAGTTGCCTGCCTTCTGTTCTGAAAACAAATGGGGTTGCTCCATATTTCCAGAATATAGTGCATTTATCTCATAACAGTGCCATATTACAGTGATGTATGTTTACAATAAAAAAATGCTGAAGTGATGTATTTCCTAATTACATTCTCAAAGAATTCACATCCAATGCTAGCATATGAACCACCTCCCAGAAGTAATAATAGGGGTCTTCTCCACTGGCCTGGGAAGGAAAATAAGCCCAGAAGTCATAGAAAATTATATTTAAAATTCTTTCTAGAGGGTAAAGTGCCCTCTTAGGTGGCTCTTGAATAAATGGAAAGGAGGCCACAGGACTCCTGTCATTAATTTTGACAGGGTTTGGATCTGTCCCTATTGTTTCATTAAAAACTGGAAATAATTTCAATAAGTCTTGTCTACTCAGATAATTTGAACCATACTGCAGCTATGCAAGTATAATTCACTGCAGTCCGAGCCTCCTATGGGGATAGAGGCATAAATTCATATTATGTGAAAGGGACATAATCCATAACTGCATCCACAAGATGGCTCTGGCCAGAGCAACATTTATTGATCAGAAAACCACCTGCCTTCCCCTTTCCCAACCCAGTCATGCACATGGCACAGCAGCTGTTCGTCGGGGCCCTTCTTTCCCACACTCCTCCTAATTTGTGCCTATCACCCATGAGCATGCACACAGAGCCCTTCAGCTCCCATTTACAAGGTCTCTCTGCTAATCCAGAAAGTCAGGACATTAAAAAAAAAGAAGGAAAAAAAAAAAATGGCTATAAAATACATGAGCAAAAAAAAAAAAAAAAAAAAATGGCAAGCAGCCAAAATATTTCACATAGACTCGGACTGCTGATGCTGCTTCTGGATACGGCCTGTGTGCCTCACAATGGACATCTCTGACACATTCCTTAAAGTAAGGAAGTGCTTGAGTGCCTAACAGAAGGACACATTTTAAAAGCAAAAAAAGAACCCCAAACATTGGAAAAATAAAGAAGACCTTGGCTGGTTGCCTTCTGATCTGAGAAACCCAGAGAGGTTGTGGAGGTTTTCACCTTGGAGATATTCAGCAGTTGTCTGGATAAAGTTCCGAGCAGTCGAGTCCAGGTGATGCTGTTTGAGCAGGAAGGTTGAACAAGGTGACATTCAGGGGTCCTTTCTAATGTCAAGCATTCTGTGAAAAAGTGACTTAGCCCAAGTCCATATGGGTCTTTATAGCCATCTCTAATATTCTGAACGACAGCATTAACGGGGCATGTGATTATTTCCAAATCACTGTCTCCTTTTCTCTCCCCAACTAAAATTCAAAGTTGCCTCCTATAAGCTTTAAAGATTGTTTTTAAATAACTGTCCAAAAATATACACATGTTGTGCATAGCCCTACAGAGCTCGAAGCAAAGCAAATTATAGTCTGGGGTGGATGAAGGAAGCCGAATCAAAACATATCTCTGTACAAAATGCTTGTGGCTTAGCATAAGTGGTCTTTTTCTTTCCTCTCGTGGTTAAAATATATTGTGTTATGAGCCAGTGTCATGCTATGAAGCACAGAGAAGAAACCATAGTAGTCTTTTAAACAGAGAGAGTTTTGGGACCAAAGCTAATCCACAGAAAATTCCAAATACCTTTGAAATGGAAGAGTTACACTGCTGTCTCTCTTCAGATGTCTGACAAACAGCCTCATACTAAATTTTATCATCATGCTCATGACATTATATTATGCACAACATCATGCATTTTAACAGCATTCAGAGACAGGGAGAGGAGAAAACATCTCTGAATTCTGACCAGAGTCCATTCCAAGCAAATTGAAAAGGTCAAGTTTTACTCTCAAACCAGCCAATAAACAGGTGCAGCTGCAGGTTGTGCTGGTTCAGAACACAATCAGATTAACTCAGGTACAGATATTTGAATATCACAGAGTTCAGTGCAGGCCAAAACTCACTGGTACTTTGAGCTGACCCCACTAAAACCAGTCCGTGGGGTTTCCAATGCCCTGGGTCCCCTGACTACATTGTGATCACAGAGGGGTTTTTTAATCCCTTAGGCTCATATTTAAGATCTAAACTTGGTCTCTCTGGCTCATCACCCAGACATGAAAGCCTGTATCTTTCAGTAAGAGAAAGGCTGAGCAATTCATACTGGTATTAGCAATTTCTGCTATGAAAATGGCCTGGATACTATTAAGTTTCCAGGTATCTTCCATAAGATAATCTACAGCATCAAATGCAGCTGGGTGCTCAAGCAAGCATCAATAATTTTTGTATTGTGCACCAAAATTGAAATAATTTTTTGCCCCTGAGAGTCAGGTGGGCCACAAGCCACTTGGCTGATCCCCTGATACAGACAGGTCACATTTTGAAAGGTTCCTCACAAGGAGACATTGGTCAACTTAATTAAAGTATTTACACCAATCATGTGGCCTTAGCTTCTGTTTTGGCTCCTCACCTCCCTGCCTTCCTAGTGTTGAATGATTGGAATCATTCCAATCAATATGGAATGATTTTCACTCCATTCCATATTAAAGGTGCCAGAATACAGCTCCAGAAGGAGAGAATATACAATCTGCTTATTTTTAATAGGCAGATTTTACTCCAAGTACAGTCCTTCATGGATTTGTGTAGTACTGTACTTGCATATCCTCAAAACAAGGAATTTTTCTATAGTAAATAAATAAACGTCAAATCTTGTAATTCTCTGGTACACTCACCATTCTAGTCCACTTGGACTAAAATCCATCCTCTCTCAGTAATCTGTGGTTTGGTTTAGATTTTTAAGCCTTAATAACAAAAAAAAATCTTCTAGCACAATTAAAAGAAGCCAAACCAAAATGGCCACAGCTCAGCTTTAAGACTGATGTCTAAAAATTCAAGAGTTTCAATACTCAGCATGGCTTTCTCTAGGTAAACATGGCTGGGGAGGGTTGAGCTGCAGGGTTTTTTGTTTGGTTTTTTGTTGTTTTTTTTGTTGTTTTTTTTTTTTTTTTTTTTTTTTTTTTTTTTTTTTTTTTTGCTTTTTAATTGGTTCAATAGTAGAGCAGATAGATGAGCAAAAGCTTTCTCAGAGCATCTCATGTCTTGTGCTACACTATATGGTATGCCCACTTCAGAGGCAGCCAACTGGTTTTAATCATCCCAGTAGGAGACTGTCTTACTCCTAGCAGAAAAGCTTCAGGGGAAAGAAAAAAAAAAAAAAAAAAAG
>VZRH01000692.1:421736-447084 GCA_013397555.1 Urocynchramus pylzowi | reverse complement strand
AACAAAAAAAGTTAAGGGGAAAAAAAAAAAAAAAAAAAAAAGGCAAAAATAATATAAAAAATGAGAAAAAACTCCAAGCTGGCAAAGGCACTGTTATCCAGATAAAGTTTTACACTGGGGTCCATCTATTCATCCATTGCTGAATGCTGTCTTGTGGGAGTCAGTTTATGTAGAGAAAACAAGGGTAGCCTCAGGGTCCTTCCCAGCATCTCCAGGGCATGTCTTTGCTTGCTTTGGCCTGTGCATGAGCAACTGCTCAGCACAAAGGGACAGATGGATTTGTCTGAAAGGTGTCTCTGCACTACCACCATGAAAGAGGCTGCTTTGGGCCAAACTACAAGTTAAAGGCATTTAGCTCACAGTTAAATTCAAGAATGCATATATGAAAATAAGTATATTTATGAATTTATTATCCATAAATACATAATCTCTCAAAATCTCCTGTATTAGGAGAGCCTGTACTACCCCAACTCTGGCCACACTCAGCTCCCTGCCTGCCCTCATTTCTGTCTCCGTGGAGCAAGAGTTGGATTTGTCATCCTGAAATGGTGCTTAGGGCACATCCTGGGGGCAAGGGAGGGCCAGGCCAGAGCAAAGGAGTGTCACTGGGACACTGGTGACCCTCAACAACAACTCTAGCACTTTTTAAGCTCCTCTGATCTATGCCAGAGGCTTGGTTTGCCTTTGAAGAGGATGGCTTTAAAGTTCCACTCAGCCTTCCATTAAGCAATTAAACCACATCTTCTGTTCTCTAAATCTGTTGGATGTTTTAAACAGATTTATTTCTCAAAAAAAGTCACTGAGTCACTGAAGGTGAAATGATTTCCCACTCTGGAAAGTATCATCTCCCTAGAGTACCTACACAAGCTCCAGTGCAATTTTCTACACCCTGTGCCTGCAGTACTCTTCTTGAAACATCTGAGGCCCAAATTTATGCTGGAACATGTGCGATAGGAGACAAAATTTGGCTCCCCAAGTGTGAAATAGCTCAGTTGTCTACTGACTCTACATCAAAAAAACCAAAAACATCAGCTTCTTGGAAAGGATTAATTTTAGAAACCCAAGGTAATAAGGAGGTGAGGAGAGAGAAAAGAGAAAATAAAAGATCACTTAATTTATCACAGCCAATATCTATTTATTATGCTTTGTTGAAAACACTGACGTGTGATAAACTCCTTTTCCTCCAAAATAAAGCAAAATATTTTCCTGCTATCTTGAATTTCTCTTTTATCTTCCTAGCTAATGTTTATAAAGCAGTTGTTGATACAATCAGGCTTAATTACAATTTACAGGAGCAATGTTCATCATATCATCTGCATTCAGGTACCTCTGAGAGCCAGCAGGAGCTAAGTTCTGCATTTAACTGGAGCAGCAGCAGCTTTTATGCTTATTTTCAGTTTATATTTAAAAAGAAACCAGACTTAGCTTCCCAATACTGTGACAGAAATGAAAACAGAGATCATTCAACGAGATTTTAATCCAGTTCAAGCAAAACCAAGACCATTCTGGGGACCCTGCAGGACTCTCAGCTGACGAGGAGCGGCTGCTCCTGCTGCACATTCCCAGGCGGGCAGCCTGTGCTGTCACCCAAGCCTGGGGGATGGCAGCTTTCCTAAAGCTCCAGCCAAACCTGCACCACAAAACCCTGCTGACAGCCCCAGGCACTTGGTTCCAAGTGCAGTGACATTTTCCTGGCTCGTTTGTCAACATAGATGGTGTTTAAGGAGCGTCAATCACCCACGGTCTTCGTGTGTTGTGGAAAACGAATTGTTGTGGAAGATGGGAGCAGTGGGGACTCACTCCTGAGCACATCCCCCTGTCCCAGCACCTCACTGGACACCTCGGTGTCCCAGTGAACCTGGTTCCAAAGCCAGCTCTCAGCCCTGGCTTTGCTCATCCCTCGAGCCTCCCGCCACGCATTCCTCCCTCCGTCATAAACACGGAGAGCAAAGCCCGGGGATTTCTCTGAGCAGAGCCCTGAGTGGAGGGGATAAAGCTGCAGGACCCGATACCCCGTTACATGAAAGCAAAAGATGCCAAAGTCTTAAAGCACTTTGGCAGAAAGCTAGCTCTGTATAACTAAGAATGCAAGCTCTGTGGTTACTTTAATCCCTGGAATAGCTCTGAAGATTTCTGAGTAATATTGCACAGGGCAAGTTTGGCTGTAATTTTTTTTTTTATGTATCTTTAAATTACTTACTGGTGTATGGCCCTTTCTTTTCTTTATATGCGCTTTCTTCTAAAACATAGAAGAGAAGTGAGAAAAAAAAAGGTATCTGTCTGAAAACAACTTCTACTAGAGAAAATTTGAATCCTGGGAGAGAAATTAGTTCCAGTAGCTGCCCAAGCAGCCATGCAGCCCCATCTAGAAAGGATACATCTGCTGCCTCAAGGAGTTTTTCAAGCAAAGGAGTATTCAAAATATTTTTATTACTTTTATTGCTATTTTATTGTCATTAATTGATTCTGAAGCTGTCAGAGCTGCACCAACCTGTTTCTTTATCATTGTCACTCTTCTGTGTCCAGAGAAATAATGTCAGGACAGAGATGGAATAGAAAGGGGAATTGGAGTTGCATGAATTGTAAAGATGAGTTGGAGTTATTACAGGGTATTTCAGAAATATTCTCTCTTTACTCCCCTACCCCTCCTTCAAACACAGGCTTAGCATCTGAATACAAAACTTTAGTTTAACAAAGAAAAGAGAGAGAAATGTTTTATGATTTCCATATGTTTTGGTACCTTTAAAATAAAGGCATGGTAATACTTAAATAGTATTAAGCTTCAAACAGCTGGTACTGTGTTTGTTACTATAATCATCTCTCTAATTATAGTGGAATGTGACAAAAAAAAAAAAAGTAAAAAAGGGGATAGCTTTGACAGCTCTGCACTCAGGGCTCCCAATAGGCCACCAATTAGAAACTGGAAAAAGGAAGGAACTTATAAAAACTAATGACTGCTTAGCAATGGGATATAGGCCTATTTTTGTTATAAAAGTTATTTTCTCCCCCTACAATAAATCTAGCCTCCTTTAGCTACAGTAATTTTCTTTAAGTCACGTTCGTGATATATAAACAAAATTAAAGATCTTTTTGTCAGTCAACACTTCTCTTCTGTTTTTTCAATTATATCCCCTGGTTTCTATAAACATGCAAAACCTGCCATGAACCTAAAAGTGAGTTCCTCATGATGAATGAAGAACATTCTGATTTCCAGAAGTTCATGATCAGTTTGAAGGGCTTTAGTCAGTGGTTCTGTGTAAATTTGAACAAAATGATCCACGTCCCACAGCATTCAGAGAACAGGTTTACAGTGCACTTATCCAACCTCTAACCACCAGTGAAGGTTTCTTTTCTCTCAAACTCAGTGAGACCTCTCATGCCTGAGGGGAAAAAACCCAAATACATACACTATGTAACATGTACAGTAATGCTGAGCTCTACCAATGTTACTTAAGGCAGCATGAAAAAGCTTAACACACAGAATGAAATGTGGAATATGGTCCACTAAGAAAGTCAGTTATCCCAGTGCAAGGTTTAATCCAGCTGCACAGAGGTTAATGGGTATTTTTTCCCTCACTCCAGTGCATTTGGATTTGGCCTAAAGTACTTTCTCTGTAATGAAAAGTGCTTTTTGCTTCTGCTGCATTTCTTTTACTGCTGCTCTGTAGCTTCCATATCTTGTCTTTTCCACCACTCTGTTGTTGACATTTTAAAATAAAATTACATTTCCAATATACAAGCATAATAGTATGTGAATTCAAAACTCATTTAAGTGTAGGTAAATAAAGCTTTTCAAATGTTTTCAGATCTTGGTTTTGGTGCTTGTCTGAGTCTACTCCACAATACTTGGCAATTCAATTTTCTGTTTTGAAATTGCACAGAATGTTTTTCCACAGACAAGACTTGCCTAGGAAGTTCAAAGAAAGCCAAGATTGAACAGGCATTTTTTATTTTTAAATCCCTGCATTGAGGTTATTTGTACCCAGGAGTTCTGCTCAATGACAGCTGCACAATGAGAGCCTCAGCTGGAGGAAGGCTTTTGCTGGTATTGTCTGTCATTTCAATGTGAGATGGTTCTAGCAAGAACCACTTATCTATAAACACACATGGCATACAAGTAATTTTGGCCTCATAGCCAAAAGACTCCTTTTAACTTAGCATTTAGAAACACAGCTCTTGATGGGAGAGGTTCCTCTTTTTTGGCTGGGGGGGTTGATTGGCTGCTCAGTGCCTTAATCCTACTTTACTTAAGAGCAAAGACCCTGACTCAGCCAAGGACTCGTGCCTAAATACAATCACTTATATAAGCTGTAAAGTTGTCCCGAGTTTAGATGATGGGCTGAAAAGCTGTGAATTTGTAGAAGAAAAATACACTTACAGTTTATACTCAAATACATGTGAAAAAAAAACGTGTAGGGAGTAATCAGATTGACCTTTCAATACAATTTTTCTACTGACATTTTCTTCAGTTCTTTAAGGCTCCCATTTTCCACTGAACTTCCTTCTCCATTTTGTCTAGATGTGATAAAGTCCACACATCTTTATGTGAATGCCTTGCAATGAAAATCAGAAGTAATAGCCTTTTGAAGGTGTACAGGGTTGTTTTCAGTGCTTTCAATATTTGTATTAAAAGGGAGAATGTATAAAAAGATGAGAATGTGACTTTAAATACCTGCTACAATTTAGAATACACTATAAAAATCCCATCAGTTAGATTGTCTCATTGGCCCATCAGTTATTATCATGGAACAAATGTTCAATTTCTCCATTTCTCTTCATGGCATACCTTTGGTCACCAAAATTTTTGTATTTATACCTGCAATCATAGCAGTAGAAGACATTTCCTGAGAGAAGTCACGGAAATTTAAAACAGTATTAATTTTTAATGACCCACTATTTTCTTACCATTGCGCATAATAGGCATTTGGAGAATACTTCCTTGAAACTGCTCTAATACATATTTCCTATTATTTCAAACATTGCAACAGGCATTCAGAAAGCTCTGCAAGAACCTCAAATCTTATCAGGGTGCGTTCCTACACTGTAACATTCTTTCCAGTTTCTGCTGTGAGGTTAAAGTCTACGTGGTTTTGGAAGTCCAGCTTGTGAAAGCAGTTCATTAGTTAATGTCGTTTTCCCATTAACAGTTTCACTGAACAGACTGAAATTACTGCCAAAAACTAACATTGCATCCTCCCACACTCTGCAGCTTCTTTCCTGCTCCCATGCAGCACTGTGACAGTGATTGACAAAAAAAGATTTGGGAGCCACACACAAAAAGGGTTTTACTCCTTTATCAAAAGATACCTTGGACTCATTAAGGCCTTGATTACAAAGCAAGATGCACTGGGCTGGTTTCTGAAGTTGATATTCACACTACATATAATTTTAATCTAAAAGTGTAAACAGAAAGAGATAAACCCTTATCAGCTACAAGGCAAACTTGGATGAAGCCACTTGGGAAGCCCTATTTCCACTCAGATCCTGCAGCTGAACCAGTTGCCACTTGGCCCTGCCTGGTTGCCCCCAGGGACGTGCTGTGTGCTCAGCCTGTCACACCCACAGAGCCAGGCACATCAGCCTAGTAGAGCTTGTCTCCTAACAAGCATTAACCCAGAGCAATGCACCATCCCAATGCCTTACAACCTTTTCTGAGCTCCAAACCCAGCCCTGGTGTAAGAGGTTACTGTCCAACATGAACAAAATGCAAGGCTCAAAAAGAGACAGATATGCAAAGGGTATTTTTTCCTCTTTTCAAACATGTAGGACTGTATATTTCCACTAAACCTCCTGGAGATGGACTGATACATCAGAGATTTCCATGCAACTAGTTAAATCATAGTTTTTACTTGTTTCACACAGGTGGAGCTACAAGAAAAAAATTTAAAAGCCCAAACAGCAACACAGAAAACAGGTCAGAGTGAGAATCTGGTCTGCTGGCCTTCTCTAATAGTGCTGCAAGCCAGTCAAAAGAGATTCAAATAGGAAAAAAATACTGAACCCAAAAAATGATAATCAACAACACTAATAGAAATGACAGTGTGGGGAGGGCTTGAACACATCCTGCAAAACCTTTGCCAGAAAAGGCTGACATCTCAAAGAACACCTGCACGGGGACATGGTGACACACACCCCACCATGATGGCACCAGTGGCAGCAGGAGGCTGAGCTGCCCCTTCCTCCAGCCTTCCCCAGCAGCAGAGCTGTGCACAGGCTGCTCCCAGGCACCACCTTTCCTGGTGCTGCAGGTCTAGCCCAGGGAAGCTACCCCACACAGTGAGCTTTCTTCTCACTTCAAAAGCCATACAACTTTCATTCTTTCCCCTGTTGTGTTCCCCTTCCTGCACACACACAAAGTTTTTGACCAACATAAAAAATTTCATTTTTAATGCCACCTCTGAGACCACGCTGTCCACCTCTCCCAGCATAACGAGCTGGTTATAATAGCACAGATTTATTCTGCAGTGTTAAAAGAATAAAATCTCAGAGCAAACCAAAGAGAGCTGTAACAGCAGCTACAGGTGGAGCACACAGCTTTACTGAATGACCAGTTTCATAGTAAGGTACATCACTATCCATTTCACCTCCTGCTCAACAGCTTTCCCCTGCCTTGCTTTGCAGCTTGAACTCTTTAGATGAGATCAGCTGTTCATACCCAGTTCATAAACAGCTGGAGAGATTTACCCTGCTGAGAAGGAAACTTTGTTTGTGTCACTCAGGACAATTAGCTCAATCTTAATTCCTCTGCTAAGGACAGAAAAGTAGCCTGCTGTAATAGTGCCCCACGAAAGCTAAATACATATACAGGTGTCCTCGAAGTAGCTGGTAAATATGAGAGCCTGTACATAGTTTTTAAGGGTAGATTTACAGTTTAAAATCATTAAACCTTAAAAAAATTAAGACAAAAACCTTTATAGGTGTATTCAGTCCAAAACCATTTCCTTTCACTGTGGTTATACAGCTACTTTTCACGTTAAGTTCAGCAAAAAATGCTATTGCCTTCAATAATAATTAGAGAGGTGGCAGCAAGGGTTTTCTAATTAAAGCGGATTTAACTTTTGTATGTTAATTACTCTCAGTTAGTATCAATCAAGTAAAGGAATAATGGGGTCGTTTCACATTTAAATCACAGAAGCTTCAAGCATAAGCTGTCTTGGAGGAAATTAGCTCGTAATTTAACAGTGTTATTAATAATTGCTTGTAAATGGTAACAGCCAAGCTGCCGCGCAGGCTGTGCCTGGTGGTTACAATTATAACCATCCACACAAAAACTGACAGAGGTAAACTCTAAATAATCCCTTCTCAGGATTTCAATCTGCTCATTTTGTTTACATCTCCTGCCTCTGTAATTAACGCTATCCATCTTTGCCTGTCAGCAGGACGTTCGTTTCACAGGGCACTGCGATGTGCTGCTCACCACGCCATCCCTGCCTGTGCTCACCTGCCTCCTGACAGCAGGGGGACCTCCCTGTTCTCCCAGCTGCTCTCTGCTGCACTCACGGGCAATTTTTCCAGCGTGAAGAGCTGCTTTTACACCCAGCAGTCAACACAGAGTGAGACCCTGGTCATATCACAGCCCTAAATGTATGACTACACTGTGAGAATTAATAATACTGTCCACTGACACATTTAAACTTCCTTTTGCCTGTGCAGTCTCTATTAATACATAAAATACGTAATCAAGAAGCTGGTACATGTTGTCCACAGGAAAAAAAAAAAAGTACTTCTCTTCATAACAAGCTTAAAGCCTTAAGTTTTGTGCAGTGTTCTCTGAAGGGGTGGACAGAATGTGCATGCATCTCACAATTAGATAGGAGTAGTTTGAGAAAGCAGATCAAAATTGATATCAAAATGATGTTTACCTTCAGCTGAACTATAATTTACTCAAGGACACTCGGGCAGCAGGAGATTTTGTGCTATCTCATTCCAAGAAGCACACCTATTATTGTGCATCCACCAAAATAAAAGACTACACCCCTTAAAGAGTTCAATTCAAATGCAATCTTCTCTAAAAATTGCCCAGAAGAAAAAAAAGAATCTAAAAAAAAAAATTAGTGGGGTGGGGAGAACCTTTAATCCACAAGACTGCATAACTCCCTCAGTAAAGAAACTAAACACATAAGTACAACAAAACACATGAAAGACATCATGCTCTGCCCTCTAAGCTTCCTCCTTCTTAACAATCTCAGGCAGCTTTCAAAAGCTTCACTAAATGAGCAGGAGAGTTACTGCAAAGCCAGGTAACACCATCAACTTCAGCAACAGAATCACAGAAAATATAAGACCCACTTATCAGCTTTAGCTGATTTCAGTGCTCCTGACAAGACCCTACAGAAAACAAAGAAGGCAATTTTACTGGTGAAAAATAGATGAAAACTCACCTGAGTTGTAATCTTTTTTCAGGAACAGTCAGGAGAAATTTCACAACATCACTTATCTCTCTTTTCAACTGGTCAGCAGTCAGCTCAGCTGTATATTTCTATGTAATTATCCTGACCTTTAATTTAAAAATTGAGCTTTTTCTTATAATACACTGATCACAAAGCATAATGTTTGTTTCTATCCTGGAACTAAGCTCTCCTTGAATAATACTTATTCAATGAGCCAACACCTATAAAACCAGAGCAGCATCCATCACTCTGTTTCACAACCACTGTTTCCTCCCTCCAGACATTATATCAGGGTGCTAAGAAGTCTGTCCATATTCAGCTGTGTCCTGAAAAAGGCAACACCTGTTACAGAGCTCTGATGTGCACCAAACAGCCAGAACCAAGGGTGGTACTGCTTTTTTGGTTGGGTTTTTTTTTTTTTTTTTTGATAACATTTGGGTATTAAAGCACTTCCATAATAGGACAGAAAGAACAAAGTGGAGGAACTGTTTTGCTGAACTTCTGGGAAGTTTTCATAGACAGCTTCCCCTTAGTGAGTCAGTTTATAGGCTGAGGGGAAAAAACATAATCTGAAAACTGCATTCTTCTACCCATTTGAAGTTTTGGAAGCCGTGACTAGGGTAGGAATATGGAGACAAGCACATATGGCTGAGGAGCAGCACTGGCAGAGTTGCACTCCTGCACAGCTCCTGGCTCTTTGCAGGGGTTGTGTAAAGCTGTGTCTTTTTCAGAGGCTGAGCACTGTGTGTAGCAGTCACAAATTGCATTTGGATCCCACAACAGTTTCTCTACCATTTGCTTTTGGATGGTCTCATTTTTCTCTCCTGAAAATGTCCCACATATCATTTCAGAGCTCAGTAAGTTGCTCTCTCTTAAGCCACTGTTTTTCTGAGATTTATTTCAAGTTCTCTCCTTCCTCAAGCCTGTGGTGCTCCTCTCAGGGAGGGACAGGCAATGCTAGAGCTGCACCTGCTCAGAGATCACAGTAAGGCACTTGCAGCTTCCCATATGGGAATTAATCCCTTAAACCTACAGACAGCAGAAAAACACATGAAAATGTATGGTTCTGAGAGACCAGGCCAGCATCAACTCACTGACAGCATTTTTTTATTTATAATTTACAAAGATAGTGCTGGGCAGCAAAGGAATAAAGGTAAAAGTCAATTTTTTGGGGGTTTTTTCTTTTTTGGTTTTTTTTTTTTTTTTTTTTTGGTTTTTTTTTTTTTTTTGGTTTTTTTTTGTCCTTTCCAGACCTTGAAAGAAAGCAGATGTCCTGCTGGGCTGGCTCCCTCACCTCACTCTCACTGCTCCGTGTGGCAGGTGACAGGGATGTGATCCGCGGCAGTGGCACATCTGTCCCCAGGAGTCAGCAGGATGCTGGGGATGATTTTCTGCCGTTTGGCCACTTTCAGGCTCCTTAAGATCAGCGTTGAGGGAGTGTGAATGAGCATAACCAGCTCTGAGTGGGGACATTTCACACCCACTTGGTGCAGGCGCCAAGAACTGTGCAAAGTGCACAGCAGGGAGCACAACACACCCCTCACACAGTCCTGCTAAGGCTGGGAATAGCACACCAGGAAATAATCCCTCGGTGAGGGTAGTTTTGATGCATTTAAACCTAAATCTTTTTACTCTTTCCAACAGGGGTGTGTTTCCCAGATTAATGAGAGTGGCATGAGTTGGATTTGGCCTCTATTCTTTATGTTCTGCCCTTTCCAGGCTCCCTGAGAAAATACTGCTAATACAGCTCTGACTTCTTGGGTTTCCTGTTGAAGTTAGGATCCTGGCCCCTAAAATGGGTGGGGGGAAAAAAGCCCAAAAGAACTTAACCATCTCCAGGCCTTTCCCTTTCTCCCACAGTAGCCAAATTATGACAACTGCAGCAGCTTAGTTCTATTTTACCTTGATCCAAAGATGGATGCAAAGCTGGGTCTTCTGAGCTATTTTGGAGGACAACTATTTGGTGAACCATTTCTAAAATTGTTTCCAATTTGTGCTGTTGTACAACACGTCCAGTAACCACAGAACAACAAGAGTGCAACTCAACTCTTGTGCACTGCAAGGGTTCAGATGGCTTAATGATGGATAATTGCTCACAGTTCACAAATGTCTTATTCTCTTAGGTTTGGCTTAGTTCAAGAACATTCTGTCTACAGATATACACAGTCAAATTATTTGGGGGGAAAAAATACAACGTGGATAAACACCAACATGACAGTGTCAGCCACAGGAGATGGGAATGATACAGGGCTGTCACCATAGAGCAGAAAAATTCACCTCCCAATGACTTCATAGTATTAACACTCTCAAAACTCATGATGAGTAGGACAAAAGCTTTATTGTTAACTGTCTTAGCCCATGTTGCTGATGTTAATATTGAAAGACCCCAAACAACAAACCAACATACACCACCCCAGCAGAAATCTCTCATTAAATGGAAAAAAAAGCAGATATCAGGAAGGCCTAGCAGTCATAAACGTCACATTGACAACAAAGATTTGCACTCTTCATGCAAATACACTGATGTGTGTGTGTAAGAAGATTTGAGTTTTAGACCATTTTGGAAACTCATTTGTGGTTCCTGAAGATTCCCAGCTTGGGGCAAGCAGAAGGAATGGCCACTCTTACAAAGACTGACAACAAAAGCACCAGCAGCAAGATGCACGAGCTCCCAGGGGTGGATCCAGCTCTCACAGGCTGAATCCTTGTGGGAAGGACTGCTTTAAAAAGCAGTAGTAGTGTTGGTATCCCTGAGGAGCCACTAGTGTTGGACATGAAGCAACAATCTCATCCCTGCTGGGGGGGTTTGAGTCACAGCTCCTGGTGTCCCTCCTGAAAAGCTCCACTTCCAGCCCTTTTTCAACAGCTGGGGTTATTAATGATGGAGCCATAAATTCACCCAGATTATAAAAGCAATACACCCTGACAGGTACTGGGAGCGATGCTGCAGCCCCTGCCACGTGGTGTGACAGTCACACAGCACTGTCAATATGACATATTGTGACTGTCAGCTGGAGAGCCACCCCCTCATGCCAAAACCAACAGAGCCTCACTGAGGCCCAGCAAAAGCAGCACATAATTCAGTGAATAATTCTCTCTGAAAAGCCCTTGAGTATGGCTAAATAATGACCTTGTTTACCTCATTTAGCCCCAAGTTCTCCAAGTAAGAGTTGGCCATGAAGAGTTCTTGTGCTCTCTGATATCCAGCCGGGACAACGTGTCCTGTCTTTGTTTTCAGCCATCAGGCTTGTGTCAAACACACCCTGACAGCTGCAAAATTTTTTGGTGAAAACAATAATTCCAATTTTCCTTTCCATCTGCCTGCAGATGGTTTAAATCTGACCCATCAAACAGCAAAAAAAAAAAAAAAAAAAGGAAAAATAATATTCCAGCTGAAATTAAATTACAATGATTACTGATTTCATATAAAGAAAATATGAAATCTCGGGTCTAAGATTTGCATAATACTCTTTGTAATGTTGAATTAAACTGTGGACAGGAGAACTGGAGGTTTTATCAGTTGATCTGGGTTCTCTATACATCCACTCAGACCCCTTCAAACTAGCAAACAGCAACGTGAAAAATGATCAGCAGTGTCTGTCATGAATGACAGCTGCATCTTCTCCTTCACTGGGGAGAACCTTTGTTAAGAACCACAGAAATACAGCCCAAAATATTAGAAGGGAATTTCTGAAGGCACAGATCTGAAGCTTGGGGAACCCATTCACTTTCAATCTTAAGTTTCTCCATGTTTCAAACCCAAATAAAAAAAAAATTATATGATTGTCTGTTTTTTATCAATTTCCTGCACCACAAACGTTATTTTTCAAGTGCCCACTGTGAATGATGAGTTTGTCCATGAAGAGCATCAAGGTTTTGCTGGTCAGGCACTGTCCAGCTGGTTCCAGTGCCTGTTTGACAGGACCAGCACACACTGCAAAGTACCATGGACACAAAGCATGAAAAAGAAATTCCTTCCTGCCCAGGGATCTGGGGTGAGGAATGAAATGCTATGTCTTATTGTGCTGGTCTCACCACAACGTGCAGGCACTGGATTGAAGAGGAAAGAAAGAAGTTCAGTGTCCCATTCTTGAGTGTTTTTGCCTCTACCTCTGTTTGGCTCACCCAAATCTGGCACAAGTAGGGTATTCTGGTCTTTTGGTGTCTACCTTCATGTAGAAAGCAACTATTTCTCCATCACTGATGAGAATAGAAAACCTGGCCACATATGAGCCACAAAGCATTAACTTTTTTTTGAGGCATGGGCTTTAACAGTGATTTCAAAGACTCTACTGCATCATCCAGACTGGTCAAAATTTCTGGTCATTTTCAAATGAAAGTGGAGATAGGATATATGCAGTCACTGGAAGATTTTATGTGGGGTAAGAGCCAAGGAAACAAGTTCACTTGAAAACTCTGTAAACTAGGAGAATGTAGCATTAAAGAATTGCAAATTGCTACAGATTGCCAGAGCATCCATCCCCATAGTGATGGGGACACAGGTAAGGTGACATTACAGCACAGGTCAGGTGATGATGAGGTTCAGTACTAGATCTTATACAGATCTCCTTGAGGATGTTCACAGAGAAATATCAGTGACAGCAAGGCAAAGAAAACTGCCTGGGAGCAAGGAGAACAAGCAACAGCAAATCTGATGCACTTGAACTATTTCCCTGGACAGAGTAAATGAGACTTTTCCTGAGGGAGCCAGAAGGTCTCCTGAGCTGCTGTGCTTCCACTTTGTCCTTCACCCAGGCTGCTGCTCCTGCCAAGCACTTCCATTTGTTGTGACTGAAACCACCAAGCAAACAGAAGGAGCTTGCAGTTGTTCTGCACCTTTGGACATTTGCACATCCAAGTGTTTCAGCTGATGGACAGGAGAAACTCCATGTGCACACAGAAGTGTGACATTGGGATGTCTGCCCGATGGCCTGGACATCCACAATGGCAGACCAGGAGTTTGGAACACTGCCCTTAAAGCAGTGGGACTGGAAAACAAGAGCAAGGAAAGAGATGGAAAAAAAAAAAAAATCAGGAAAAACAACAGGTGGCTAAGTCACACCAAATATCCTGTAGAACTTGGAAGTGGTACAGTTACTGCGCATAGAGGATGAATTACCCTCTGGAAGGGTGTCTAAAAAGCAGCATAATGCTCAATTAAAAAAAAAATATGCCAAGAGTTTTGGTGATTTTATTTTTTCCTTCTCACTGCAGTGCTCCCTATGCCTGACATGAGGATGTAGGCTTCATCTCTCCCTGGCTAAATAAAGGCTAAATTGAGGTTGCAAAACCGTCGTCCTCTCCTAAGCAACCGATTCAGCTCAGGAAATCGAGCTCCGTGCGCTGGTGACTAATGCTGCTGTCACGCTCCTTACTGCCCAAGGACAGCTCTGCTCTCCCACTGCCCTCCTGAAGGGCCAAGTTCAACCAGACCCAGCACTGTCCCACCTCCAGTGAGAAGGGATTCCTGTGTGCTGCACTCAGGTGCTCTGTGGAAAGCAGCTCCACCCTTCACCAGGAGGTTCTTCACAGACAGACTTCAGGGGAATCGCTCCGGCCCATCCAGCCTCCTCCCTCTCTGTCCAGTGGGAATCACAGATTGTCTTGGAACTGACACAGATGCTTAAAAAAAAGACAGGATGATGGAAAAAAACATTACACAAAGCCTCCTCACGTGAGCAATGAGTACACCCCACAGCTGTCAGCTTTGTTTTGCATATTTTACATATTTACATACACAAGATATTTCCAAACATCCTTGTGTTTATTTAAAATTCCATCAGAAACATGTCTGGTAAAACAGATCCAGTGCAAATATATTTACTGGATGACACTTCCCTGCATTGTTTTTAAAATGCATTAGGGGTCCAAGGCTCAAAAAAAACCCCAAAAACCAGAAAAGAAGTCACAGTTTTCCAAATGAGGAAGAGCAAACTCTGTAATCCTTCAGCATTCACCTTACAGCAAAGGCCTTCAGCCAAACAGTTGCAAATGAATGAAGCAACACTTGTAAAACAAGGACAGCTGCTACATTAGAGAAAGGGCTTTTTCTGCTCACATGTCACACATGCCAGTTGCTTATGGGTGGGTGGTGGGGGTGGGCTGGAATGGGAATAAGTCCTTCGAAGGAAAGGCTGAATAGCCCTCCTCAGATGGTGCAGAGAAGTTAAAAAAATCCGAGTTCAGGATCAGAAAGGGGTGTGGGTGTAGGTGTGTGCCTCCTCCTGGAAGTGTATCCTAGCTTAAAAACAGGCAGCGACACCCACGTGCACACTCATCTCCAGGGAGTATTAACACCCATCCAGAAAAGGTCAGATCACCACCTGAGGAAGATGAGGAAGAGCTTTACCACTAACATTTCTGCTTTTTTCTTTTTACAGCTTCCCTTCTCTCCCAGCCCATCCAGCCAGGCAGGGGCCTGGGCAGCCCCACTGCCCACAGTCACTCTCTGAGGGCACAACACAGCTGGGAAGTCACGGGAAAGAGCATAGGGATGACTTCCCACATCCCCCCTCAATTAGAAAACCAAGGGGGTAGGAGGGATCATGGGCTGGCTGCTGCTCCACATTACCTTGGCAAGCTGCCTTGTCAGGTGGAGCAGAGTCCCTCAGAGCCAACCTTCTCCACAAAAGCAAACCAGAAAGAAAAGGGTGCAGAGCGAGCAGGGGCAGTTGTGCAATTTGTGGCATTTCCATTCAGCATGGGCCCTGTTGCTCACAAGACAGATAGGGCAGCGCAGGAAAAACACACCAGCAAGTAGGGAAGATTTATCCAGACTGCAACCCCAAAAGGGCTTTACTGATGGCATTCTACAGAAGCCTCCTCAATGGCTTCTACACAGATGCCAAAAAATAAGTGCATACCTTTTACATTGGCCATTTGAGAGAGACCAGGGAGTTTCCCACTGAGGAACTGGCTTCCTTAAAGTTGAATTTTCTCTTTATCCATCTCCATCAGAAAAGAATAGAGTGCTATTCTTAAAAGGGAACAGATTTTTTGGTTTTGGCCAGAGATAGAAATCTTTGTTGCTATATTTGGCTTCCAATGCAGGACTCTCTGCTTGCTGGTGGGAGGAGGAAATTAGAGCTGGTGTTATTCATAACTAAATGGGCACGAAAAACAAACCACCTCCCTTTGAACCTTGGTGCTACTATGGGCATTCACATAACAAATCATTTTCAAAGCCTGTGATACCTCTGTACATGCAACAGCCGACATCAAAACTTTATTACCCACTCATTTTCCCATAGTGATAAACTGTTGCAGATGTACAGTTATTGTCAAGGAAAACACATTGGGGCAGTTCCCGGTGTTGGTTTGTTTTTTTTAAATATAATTTCTTTATTGTCTTCAAAGAAAGCAAAAGTGATATTTTGGAGGAGAGACAGTTACTGGAAGGCTGTGGCATCCAGCCCCCCCCACCCCTCCTCCTCCTCCCAGCAACCCCAAAAAAGAAATCAGCTAAATTACTCGGCATCCCAGCCCAACGCACAGCTCAGCCGTGAGGAATTCTCACCAGATGTCTCGGTCCCCACCCGGCCTCCCACGTCACGCAGGCAGCAGAACCCCTCTGAGCCTGAGCTCCTGCTGGGATGGCCAGCCCCACCACGCCTGGAATGTCCACGACAGGCTGGTGACACCCCTGTCCCACCAGGGATGCCCAGCCACAGCCCCAGGCCCGGCCAGGCTTCTCTGCTCCTCCAGCACAGAGGAGTCCAGTCCCACTCCTCTCCTTTTCTGTGACCTTCCCCTGCTCCAGGTGGACTGAGCACCCCTGAGGTCACCCAGCTAGACCCTGGTTGTAAGGGAGAATCCCATGCACCCATCTGGGACCCAGTTTCCAGCTGATAACACCCAAAACATGATTTATCTGGATGTAACTGATACCATTCTCCACGGGTGTTAAATTCACTAAAACCAACAGAGTACCAGTGATTCACATTAATGGAGGACGTGGATCATCATGAATAAAATCAGTCACAAAATAATGTATCACTTCCCCTGCTTTCATTTCTTGATGCAATGAGAGCATAGAAATAACCCCTGTGAGCACCTGGAAAGCCAGGTGTGGGGCATTGCAGCTGGAGACCAGCCCTGGCAAGAGCAGAAGTTACAGGGAGAATAAAAAACACTTTAGGTATCTCATTTCCCAGCTTAAGCACCTCAGTTATCTCATTTTCCAGCTTCCAACTTCCTGAAGTACATTTCTCTCTGGGTGGTTGTCTTAAAGCAAAGGGATCCCATGCCTCTTCTAACTGACTAAACCACAGTGTGCACACCTTACTTCAAAGACATTTTCTGAAATGTTTATCCTGTGTTTTCCTTCCAAATTTCCAAGTCCCCACATTATTCTGATATTTCTTGATAGCTGCCACATCCCACTTTGGATCATTCATCATGAGGCATTATTGGCTTATTTTCCAGCAGTCCACATCCCATCTTCATCTCCACTATTGAGATTGTTCCTGTCCCAAGAGCTCTCAATCCCATTCTCTCCTACACAAAGATTTTTGAACCCCCTCTCTTCCTTTCCTGGGCTCCCTCTCCTGGAGTTTTTGGCTGCCAGCTCTCTCCTTCTCTTCCTCACAGCCTAAGAAGAACACAGTGACTCTGCACAAAGTGCCCTGCTCACTGTCTGGTAGGGAAACAGGGCCCGCAGCAGGACGTATGGGAAAAATCCTGCTCATCTCCCTATGCTCTGAAACAGAGTACATCCCATATGGTCAGGATCTTCAGAGGATTTTGCAACTAAATTCTTAACAGCTCCCTGCTGATTGCGTGCAAGTGGCAATTTTTCAAAAGCTGAGCGCTTGGCCAAAGCTTGGAGGTTTTTCTTCCCCCACTGCTGGAGCAGTAAATGATGTATCTGTGACCAAAACACCAAACCTTCAGCCCTCGAGCCAGAAGACAGACATGCAAACATTTCTTAATTAAACAGTTGTAAAATAATTTTAGCAAGGGCAGTTACCTCCTTAGCGGGAATTACTGAATTTTGCCAAAAAAAAAATCAATTTGAGGTAAATAAATTGCATGGAAAATCTCTGCCTGATGACCGTCAAAACTGCCAGGAAATGATAGAATTAAAAAAGGGTCTTAAACTAAGAAGTGTCAGGTTGTGATTCCACTAGGTCTGATTGTAAAATGGTGTTAATGTAATTTGAAAAAAAAAGATGTTAAGAATAAAAGAGGACATTGTAGCACAAGCACTTGACAGTGTCTGAGAAGGCAAGCCTGTGCCTTCGTGAGATCTCTGCTTGAAATCCCTTCAATGCAAGGCTTTCACCATTTAATTTTAGTACAGAACCAGTTTAGAACACTTGCTTTACAATTTTTTCAACAGAAGACAAATCCTTGGCTCTAAAATTAATCTAATGAAAAGAATAGAATCTCAGGATGCAGAAATTTACAAAGATTTATGAGTTCTTTAGTTGCATAAGAATAAAAAGAATTAGATAACTGTTGAGAAATACAGACCAAACTGAAAATGCTACATAAAAAATATAACAATAAAATTCACATTAAATTATTTATTCAGTAATAAACAGTGACACTTTTCTTTATACAATGCCCCCCCCCAAACCCCCATCAGTTTTGATGAGAGGGGCAAAAATTTCAATGGAGTTTTGAGAGAAGCAAGGTGGGAAAACAGGTGGGGGGAAGAGAGGGACCCTGATTTCACTGATGGTTTTAAACAACAGCTACAAAGAGCGAGCAGGGAAAGTGCAGCACAGTTCTGCAGATACTTCACTCATTACTGTAAACCTCAAACTCCTATAAACACTGCTTGTCTATAGGTACCAAATACCTGAGCCCCAGCTCACCAGAACCAGCCCCCAGGCCACCACTGGACTGCAATTCAGGCATTCAAGGCTGGTCCCAACCATCTCAATGCCACTGAAGGTTTCTCAGGACACTGAGGGGAGGAAACAGCATTCAGGCCTCTGTAGGCAAACAGCCACAGTGCACAGCTGATTTATATTGGAGGCTTGAGCATTTGAGCAGGTGCATGCAAAAATTTGAGTGTTTTAATGACCCCTGTCCCTAAATTTTCTTTATCGGGAGCTGAAAAAAAAAGGTGATTTCCCAGGGAACTCCAGCCCAGCTTTCAGAGGTCCCACCAGGGTGGCATGGAGACTGCAGAGCAAGAACTGGGAGAGGGTCATGGCCACTGAGCAGACCAAGGGCAGCTAAAACATGGCTAAAGGGGCTAAAAGGGCTAAAACATGGCTTTCCAGGGACATCTACAGTTCCCCTTGGCAACCACTTTACCCCATTAAGTATAAACCTGCTAACACAGCCTAAATTTAGTGTACTGAGCAGTGACTGCCCAACCATGTACATACAGTTCTGGAGAGGATCATCCCTGCTCTCAGCTCCACCAGCTCCACCTTTCCAAGACCACTGCCACCTTTCCTGGATTTTGAACTTGCAAAAGAACCTCACTTTTTAAAGGGGCATGTTCCTGCACCACAACTCTCAGATTGTGCCCATAGGGCTAATCTGTAAAAGCAGTATTTATTTTTAAATACTTCCCTGCTTTACATGAGATTTTAGTTCCAAACGACACGCATCAACTTTTTTTAAAAACCCACACACAAACAATATTTATCATCCAAATACCCTTTAGAAGCTCAAAGGCTGACATACTAAAACCAAGAATTCCACTTGAAAAATATATGTATTTCTAAATTGTTTATAAGGAAATATATATGTTGCTGGTCCATTGATATGGAGCAAAAGCTTGTACCTGAAATTAAAATAATCATATTCAGACATAGGCTTGTCTGCTGAAACGCAATATATTGCACCTCTCTACATAACTGCTGATGTCATGATCATCTTTACAGATACAAATCAGGTGATTTGAAAGGGTTTTTTTAATGTGTTTTTGTTGTGTTTGGGTTTTTTAACAAGCAAGGAAAAGATTCACTCCTGAGTTAACAGAGAATACAATAAAATGCCTACATTTTCCATCTCAGATGAGATTTGATGAAGCCATCCACTTCATTTCCAAAGGACATGCATTTGAGGCATGAGAGTGGAATGGAGGGAACCAGGTATAGCTACATGTGAATGTGTATAAATACATTTGTAGAAAAATATATCCATACACATGAAGAAGTGTGGGAGAAGGACAGCAAGACATATGTAACAGCCTGGAGGCAGAAAGGCTGGGTGAGGCGAGGCAATCCTAAGGGCAGGTTGGAGGAAATGTGACATTCCCTTCCTTCTCTGAACGCTGTGATGAGAGATCTGTTCTCAAAAGTCTTTTGATGCAGGTGTGGATGATTGAGACAAAGCTGTCATTCACTGAGGACCACCTGAACTTGTGTGTCTGGTGAGGGAAGAAATCAGAACAGAGTCCATTTTACTATTGCCAAGTGCAGCTTATTCAGCTCTCCAGAAATTCCAGAAATCCAACCTCCTGGACAGTCAGCAGCTGCACTATTCCATCTTCTTGCTGGGATGGAAATGGGCCATTGAAAAAAACTGGCATCTGCCTCTCAAAAACTGGTGGACAACTTGAACCCTTCCAGTCTTCAAATGAAGACATAAAAATTGATGTCGGATTTCTCAACACTAACAGGAATAAAATAAAATCCTGGACAACTTTAAGGAGGTCAGTATTTTGAGTTTCTTGAAATAAAACAATCATTTCCCTATGTTCTCCCAGAAACAGTGACAGAGTACAACATGTTTTATAAGCCCTCTCAAAATGAATCATTCACTTTCTTGGGACAGCATCAGAACACACCACACATAAAAAGAATGAAACAACTCCTTTAGTAATGCATTAAGACACACAACTTATCTGTGACCTGATTTCAAGGGCCTGTTTTTTTTCCCTATCTGCAGAAACATGAGCAGGCTCAACCTTTCTGCTCCTTCCACCACTGCAGGCGAGTGCTCCTCTCCTCTTCCAAGAGCAAAACCATGGCAGCATCTGCTTCTCATAAGCACTTCTGTGCGTGTGTGCAAGTGTGCGTGTATGGGACAGAGGGAGAGAAGGAAATCTGCTGAATTTAACTGAAAAGCTTGTCACAGGGAAGGGTGGGTTTGTTTTGGTTTTTTTTTTTCCTTTTCCATCCCTCAAATTGTAGAAGTAGGGCTACTGCTACACACTTAGGATTCTCCCTTCTCACTTGTCAGCACAGGGGACAATTAGTGACTGATGGGAAAAGAAGAATTTTTTTCACTTTTGAAGTCGGCAGACTGGTGCATGAATGGCTAGAGACAACAGCAGGTTTTTATTGGCACTTGTCACCCAGAGTTTGCAGAAGTTCCACCAGCTCAGTCCCAGGTTCAGCAGCAGAAACTCTGTGCAGAACAGTAGTCCTGGAGGTGGAAGAGGCAACAGCTTCCTCACTTCTTCATCCCCACTAACTAACAACTCAGAGATACAATCCACAAAGAAATTCCAGTGCAAACTGGGCCTGTTTTGTTCCTGTCCTGTTTTGCTTTGACATCTATAGGGAACCAGAGGAGGTCCCTCAGAGTCTGAGCTTGTGAAGGGGAAGGCAATGAGCAGACTGCTCTTGTTAGGCTTTCAACTATTTCAGGAAGTCAAACACACCTCAAAAAGAAATGCTTCCTTTTCTTTTGCTTCTCCTGCCACCCAAGCTCTCCATCCCTGAAGTTCAAAGAGGACACACCTTCTCTTTAATTTCCACTTTTGCCAAGTCCAAAGGGGAAAAAAAAGCAAAAATAAAAGCTTCATATTTTTATTCCTCACAGTATTTCAGTATTTCTAATACTGTCAACATTCCTAAGTCAGAACTCTTTTTCTTGAGATATCTCCTGAACTGTACTTCCTGATAAGAAAGTGAACTGTGGCAGCTGGTACTCCATTCCCTCCCATACAGTTTTCCCCCTGCTTTATGAATTTATTGACAAACTAAGGAGCTAGCTCCACCAGAGCAGCAATAATATAGAGAACTGTCATGAGAGTGAAATTTATTGAGAGAAAGAAATACTGATGGACTACAAAGATGAGGAAAAAAACCCCACCACATTTAATTCATCATCCCAACACAGAGACTACAACCTTATTACTTTAAAGCAATATTTAAGCATAGTCCAGTCAGCATTTATACACTGTCTCGAACTTCAAATCAGCAAGGTAGAGACTTAAGGGTCTTGCCAAATTGTGATATAATCCTAATGCCTCCAGTGCCAGCATGTCAAGCCCTCTCCCTTGACAAAGAAGAATGCTCAACACCTCATAGGATCAAGTTCAAACAGCCCGGAGGGAAGCAGCAGTGCAGGGAACCTCGGAGTGGCAGGCACTTCCCAACACCCCCCCTCCCCTTTCACACACAGATCCATGTGGTTTCCACCTGACACAACTACACTTACAATGCTCAGTGCCTTAAAATTAAACTCTTTCTTATCTCAGCCACGTGTTTGCATCTTGGTTTTTCCACTTGGCCGGCGTGCCTTTCAAACAGGGACGTCCGAGAGCAGCGGCGACAGAAATGCAATGCTTTTTAAGAGCCTTAGGAAACACTACAGAGGGACCCTGGGCACACAGAGAAGGAAGGCCACATCTCTAAGCAACAGCCAGGACCCAGTAACCCAGGTCCTGACCCTGGGCTCCCCTCAGTCCCATCCAAGCACACACTGGCCCTCGCTGGAGTCCCCAGGGGCTGGGCACGGAGACCGACCCATGGCGACCTCGCCGCCCTTATCGAGGACTTGATGGTGCCCACCTTGGCTCCAACCAAAGCCTTTATTACCAAGTCAGAGCCCAGGCCCAGGCCAGGGGGGTTTCCCAAGCACAGGGGCTGTGGCTCCACGTGGCCAGGCCCCAGTGCATGCAGGCCTGGCTGGTGATGAAATGCAGCACTGCAGCTGGGGTCCCGCGAGCCCCACAGCACAGCCCTAGCCAGGCAAACACAGCCTGAAGTCAACAGGAGCTCTCCTTCTGCTCTCCTTGAGCTGCTCAGGACAGCTGAAAACCTTTTGTTTCCACAAGCCACACATTTTTATAAACCTGGATTTTTTTTTTTTTTTCATTTTCCCTGAATGTTGATGTTGTAAGTAACCACCTTGAAATGGCTTAGCTGAAAGTCCTGCCTGTAAGATTGTACTGATATTTATGAGCACTATGAAGGCCTGCACCATAACCCACAGAGAACTGTGTTCAACAGCTTCAATGGAGGCCCATATTCGTGTCTGATTTAAGAGTATTTGGTCCATTTAGAAAGAATGGATGGGTTGGAAATGCAGTTGCTGTAACCTCAAGCTTTGCTCTATGCTAAAGGTGTTTGCGAGCTTCTGACAATCAGCACAGCACAAAGCCACCTTTAGAAGCAAGGAAAACAAAACCACTTTTACTACAATCTAACACCAGGTAAAAAATATTTGGCTGAAACTTCAGGTGCGAATTATACTTGCTTAAGCTAGAACAAAAGCACAAAAAAACATCAGAATCTATTAATGTGGAAACAAAGGAGTTTAGCTCTTTAAAAAGAAAAGAAAGATAGACATCTGAGGTAACAAACAAAAAAACCCAAAATGCACAAACACATCACAGACATCTAAAAATAGCATTTTATACATTTTTGCCAGTGCTTCTCTGAGAGCAAGTTCTTTAAACAGAACTTAACAATTTTACAATTTTTTTTAAAAAAATATGTCATCCTAAAATAGCCCATCAATCCTTACCCAAACTTTCTGTATTTCTACAAAAATAGATGCACAAAGAGCTACAAAATACTGTATTCCTGAAAGAAGGCGCACTGTAGTCAAGGGAGAGTCTTTTTCCTGACTATTGAGACTGTTCATAAAAATATCAAGCTGAACAAAACGAAACACTGTTAAAGGAGCAGAAAGGAGTTAGGTTGCCCAGCTGCAGCAGGCTCAGATGAGGAAAGAAAGAAAAGTTAGGTTTCTGGTTTTTTTCCAACACTGTGGGACCCATAAACAGCCTTACAAATAAAATGCTCAATAGCAAAACCAGAATAGTTGGCTCTTCATCTTCATGTGTGTCCTTTGCTCCATGCAGAAGGAGTCAACCACTGCTGTATCACCTGCCCAGCTCTGCTGACCCCAGCTCTAGCTGGTCTTAATTTCTCTGCACCTCAGAACCAGGCAGTTTCCTTGCTCTTGTCCTGATGCTGTAGACCTACATTTCAGAAAAGAAAAGGAAAATAGTTAATATTAATAAATATTAAATTAATAAATCATACGGTTTCTTCTTCCCCCTCCCCAAGCAACTGAAATAAAGGTAAACAAGTTTTGACTAAAAAAAAATTTAAAAAAATAAATAAAAAAAAAACCCCAAGCAAACAAGCAACAATTTAACAGTTTGAAGGACTTGTTAGCAACAGTATTACTGCTCCAAACCTTTCAGTTTATGAGGGGTAAAATTAAACCATATTGAAGTTTGATTCTGGCTCAAGCATTTCAGAAATGGTGATAAAATTCCTGCACACGCTTCCTTGGCTTGAGCTCATGTGGAACATGGCATGGAGTGAAAAAACCCTCCATAAAGGTCTGCATCAATTATCCAGTAGGCAGCAGAGCAGTATTTCCAGGCAGGGTCCAGCCACAGACACCATCTCCTCTAGAAAATGCCTGGGACACTTCAGGATTTCACAGTTTCTGTGGCATTTCACCTCGCAGAGGAGAAAGGGAAAATGTTCCTGCAGCAGGCAAAAAATCCCAAATAATTTCACCTACAGAGTGCAAGATTTCCAGCCAAGAATGGCTAGTGCTGCCACATGGGAAAAATTAATGGTTTTCAGCTTGCATTTGTTATGAGTTCCTCTAACATTTTCCTTTGTAAAAAAGTGAGGACTATCTAATAAATGTGGTGCTATGTTGTGGCTGTAGCATTATAGACTTGGAACCTGTGTTATAATCTGGGATTTCTCTGCTCCAGAGGGATCCAATCTCTCGAGTCACACCTAACAGGGCATAAACCTCACATCCAGACAATAGCAGGGCAGGTGCAGATTAAATTTCTCAAAGAAGATACATTCTTACTCATTTATGGGGAAAGTAAAGGACACAGATGCAGGCATGTATATTCAGAGGTAGTAAGGCACTCAAGTCTCAACTATTTAAAACCTGCCCTTTGATGTTTTGAGGCAAGTAAGTCACATTCCATGAAATGAAGGTACATTTCCCACTCCAAGTCATCATTCCTGCTATGCAATGTACCAAGGCACCTGACTTGCTAAGAATTTAGGGTTAATTTCACCACTGATGTAAATAGGTGCAACTCCAGACCTCTGTGATGTTGTAACCACCAGATCTCCGTGTTCATTTGATGTTTAACCATGTGCTAGGCATGGATCTCATTTCCAAATCCAATCACACAGTGAATATGAAAGAAGACCCATAGGTTTTCAGAAAGCCTAACAGGCCTGGAAGGTTCAGATCTGACAACTACCTCCTTGCTTTAAAATTATAAGCAGTTAAATATTTAATGACGATCAACATTTCAGAGCTGAGCTGCAAAGCAATTAGCACTCACATAAAAGATGAGAGCACATGGCTCTATCCTTGTGAGGATTCCCAAGCAGGGTACAAACACTTGTCTGTCCAGCAGTGAAGAGAAAGGGAAAGCAGAGCCCACAGGTGTGCTGCACCAAACCTTGTTTAGTGCTCTCTGCTCCATTTCACATGCACCTGTACCCGTTTCTGCAGATTGGAAAAACTGGGATATCCCTCAGCTACAGCATGCCTATAAAAACATGTTCAGAAGCTCTTTATTCAATGAAGATGTCTCCTTGTTGCTTAAGAGCTATTTGTTTCCCTGGCAGCATCATACACAGACAGTCATCATGAACTGCTGTTAGTTCCCTTCAAAGCTCCCTCAAAGTTAGTGATGACAATTTGGGGCTATTTTTCCCTTGCTGCTTACAATTTTTTTTTAAACAAAGAGAACCCCCCCCCAAAAAAAAAAAAAAAAAAAAAAAAAAAAAAAAAAAAAAAAAAACTCTCACAGC
>VZRH01000692.1:402450-421699 GCA_013397555.1 Urocynchramus pylzowi | reverse complement strand
AAAAAGGACAGACAGCAGAAACCTCTCAGAGCATAAAGAAGTCATTTAAGTTCACCACACCAGTGCACCACTAAAGGACACCAGAGGCCATGGAAGCCTGTAAGAAGAGAAACAGGTTATATGGCTCCCAGCAGCTTAAATCAATGACACACACAGGTGTTTAAGAGATCTTCCACCTAACAGCAGCAAGTGGTAGAAAGGGAATAACTAGCTGAACAGGCACCTTTCTAGGCAGGTGTCTTTGCAAGGCACAAATAACTGTAACAAGGAGGTTTAAGGTATAGCTACAGACTCTAAACAGCAAGAAAAAACAATCAGAAAAACCAGAGTTGTCCTATTACAGAACTGAATGTGGAACACTTTCTATGCCTTTTCCTCATTATATTCCTATCTCCTTCAAGGCAAGGCCATCTGCAATCCTAACACAGAATCCAAGGCCAGCTACGCACCCAGAGCTTCCACCTGCAGTGCTTTCCTTTCAGGAAGGAAATCCTCACTTGCACTGCATGACCCAGCACTGCCACTCCAGCAAAATTCCCCTTCCCTGGGCCACCAACATTAGAGCTAATTGCCACACTAACATTATGCAGGTTCTGTGGGAACATCTAGGCAAATTTATTGAGTTGTGACAAAACTGTGGGATGTGTGTGAACAGAGACAAATGTACAGATGGGATCAGACTGGCCCCTCAAACTCCAAATTCAATGTAGTACACTGACAGGCATCTCCAAAAGGGGATCTTCCAGAGTAAACCAGGACTAAAGGATGGGGATTAATTCACCTAAATTTGAAGTTATTCACCACAATGTGCATAACTTTATAGGGTGAAGAATGCACATCTCAGTTTTAGTAGATTTACAGCCATCACTCATGCCAAAGTCGTGCTTTGCAGGAAGCCTCCAAAGCACATCTGTCCCACAGCAGGACAGGATATCCTCCTGGGCTCTGCAGTGGCAAGGCAAGCTGCTCTGCTCTCCTGCCCGTGGGCTGCCTGCAGCTCAGCCAAACCCCACTGCTCACCTGAAGGGCCTGGTGTGCAGGACACCTGCCACCCTGCTCCTGGGGGAAGCACTGATGGCTACAACCACCAACAGCACTGCAAGACAGAAATTCACCTCCCCAGCCCCTGATCTTAAGTGCTGGATGTGGCTTAAGCACAAGCAGAAGCTTTGATGCAGTGGTGACACTGCATTACAGCTGCAGCCCTGAGCTGCAGGCAGAGCTGGTGACAGGCCAACCTTGCTTTGCTTGACACCAGCAGAGCAAGGAACTGAGGCCTAAATCCAAACAATCTGTGTTTATTCCAACATGTTTATATCAATGATTGATATGAAATGTACTCTTCTATTGAGCATTGTAGCTTGTGCACTTTGGAAAGACACTACACACCAGCAGACACAAACCTAGCAGGCTTTAACAGCTCTTGATGCAGACCAGCACTTTCTTTAATTGCACTTGGACTGATACAGAAGCTTCTAAAAGGGTTAATTTGTGAGGATTAAGCCACATTTAACAGCAATCAGGTAGCTAAATCCTTCTTCATCCCCTAAAACAGGACCATGTAAGCTCAAACAGATGTGCCAGACAGATCAATAGTTTGTCAGCTCTGTGAAGAGCACTGGGCTGATGTCCCACACAATGTGCTCTGAAACATAAATTCCCAAACTACACCGTGCATGCAGTGGGAACCTCCTCTTAACCTCTGAAGTGATTCAGCATCATCCATTCTTGAGATGGATTATTTGGCTCAGCATGGCAGAGATGCAACAATGTAGCTGGAAGAGGGTAAGATTACAGCCAGCCTGCCCTGATCCCAACACTATCATTCCACATAATTCAGCATGAGCAATTTTGCAGATGTTCCTATAATCCATGTGACAGTAGCACAAGAAATGTGGCCCATGGTAAGAAGAGGGAGAATCAGTTTGTAAGTGAAGGACTCCAAAAGGCAATGTCCAGGTACAGACCAAAAAAAATGAACTTTTTTAACATAAATCACCTGAAGCTCATGGAATCTGATATTCTGACAGCTCCACAGGTTATTTTCTCCAGGGATATATGAGCAAACACTTTCAGAACTGACATATTCTTGCCACTATGGCCTTACCCTACTCAGGAGAAAGCAGTTTATGTCACTAAAAGCCAGGCCCTCTTATGTCACTCTTCCAGGCCCTTGAGTTTGTAGCCTCTCTGTTGAGATAGCTCTTTGACATTGGAGTTAAATGTAATGAAATGCTGTGTGATGTGGAGATTTATCCCGTATAATCTGCTTTCCCTGAAGTGCACATGAAGGATGTGACTCCATGTGGTACTCGAGCAACCCCCTCCTCTCCCCACACTTCCCCTGGGATGACTCTGCTGGATGTGCACACACAACCCTGAGGCAATTTAAACTCCCTCTGCTCTCCACGCCTCGAGTGCCTGTAACCAAAGCATTTGTCTCAACTGCACAAGCTGCAGGCAAGGCTGAAAAGGGAGCTCAGCCTTCCTGCCCTTCCCAGCAAGCCTCTGCTTGGAAAGCATGGGAGAGATGAGTGAGCAGGGGAAGAGAGCAAATAATTCTAATGTCCCAGGTTACCCCTTCCTGCTGTGTTTCATTGCTTGCACCCTTGTTTCCAAAACTGGAGCTGCCTAACAGGGTTTTGCTGTTGTGTTTCAGTGTGCGACCCTTTTGAATAGTCTCAAACTAGTGAAACATTGGTCTGCTGAGATTCTGTGTTTCTTCAGACCAGTCACACACACTCCCCCTCTTTCTTTTTCCCCACAGGAACTCATGGACTAAAACCCACACAATCAAGCATGGGTCAGAAGTTAACAGTTCAGATCTTTCCCACTGTCTCCCACGCTGAGCAACCAAATGACACACAAGGCACTGCCAAATCAGGATCCTGACAAAATTAGCACCCAACCATACCCCTCCACAGGGATTTTCACAAGGAGCAGGCAGCACCAAGCCAAAGCTGTGTTTGTTCTCTAAGACAGTGCTAGGACCCAGACCTTTTTGAGGTACTTGCTCTTAAAGAGAAAAACAACTCTTTTTTACCTAAGCCAGGCAGAGGCTACTCCTGACTAACAACTCCTTACACAGTTCTGCACTCCACCCCCAAAAGGTTAAGCCAAATACCAGGGCTCTGCTGAGGCTGGGTCCAAGAGGGCTTGTCCCTTACACCAGTGGCAGTGACAGTCTGCTCACGCTTCAGAGAAGGCAGCTCACTCCCCTTATGGAGTTTGTCACAAAGGAAAATCTCAAGATCCCAGTCTGGTTAGTTTATCATTCTGTACCCAAAAGAACAAAATATAATTATTCTTGTTTTGCTGGTTTAACCAGAAATGTTTTTTATATATAAATTGTCCACTGTTAAGAATCCTGATAAGCTTTTCCTTAGTTTTATTGACATCAAGAGAACAAGTGGCATACTATTTAGAGGAGATTACTGGTTCCCAATTGCTTTAAAGGGAAGAGACAGATTTGAATTAGGTTCATAATATTTCATCTTTAAGAGACAGCCTTTTTCCCCCATCCATTCTTTGCTCCCCTGCCCACTAATCAAGGCAAAGAAGCACTTCTCACACATTGAACCAGTCAGAGACAGCTATCAAAAAAGGAGACAAATAGATACTTTAAGGAAAAGGGAACAAAGATACAAACCTAGTGTTTCTTCAATCAGATAACATACTGTCTTTAAGAAGTACTAATCTGCAAGGACTGCAGCTGGTGAGATAAATATCAAACCAAAAAAGGAGCCCTCAGTGGGGCCCATGAGCTCCAGGATGGATGCACTGGGAACTGTCAGTCACCCGACTGCAAGAAACTTCAAACCCTGAGGGCTGCCAGACTGCTTCTGATACTGAGACCAGCGACTGCCACTCAAAGCCCAGAGACACAGATGGAGTTCATGGTCTGCAGTTCAGACTACAGACCCTGCAGTAAAACAATTTTAATTCACACACCTCTGCCTACACCCCATAGAAAGATATGCAGTTTGATAGCAAGCACAGCTCAATGAGCACCTGTATTCTCTGTGTGACACCTGGACACTACACAGGAAGGAAATGCTGAGCTGCTCCACCTCAAGATGCAGTCCTCATGCACTGCAAGTTATTAGTTCATTGGAGCTAAATATTGGTGGATGCACATATGAGCTAGGTGAATAAACTGAGAACTTCCTCATGGAAGCACAATTAATATTTAAATAAAAGCAATCTTTAAATAAAAAGGAACAAACAAAAATTGCAGATCGTGCCACAACTCATCTGGCTTGAATGGGACCAAGCCAGACAAAGGTCCCTCAGCAGAAGGCAGGGAGAGCTCTGCCCTGACAGCAATTACAGGAGGGATTCCCACATTTGTGGGAACCTTTAGGACACGGCTCCGAGAGCCAGCCCTGCTTCAGCTGCAGGGAGTTCACGTCTCTGCCGAAACAACTCACAGACAACGACAGCAACAAAAAAAACGAAGAAAACAAAACAAAAAAATTAAAAAAAAAAAATCAACCCATCTTACCTGTATCAAAGCCAAAGCTCGGCACAATGTCCACTGTCCCGTGGAAGGCTCCAGCCCAGGCTGAGGTAGCGCCAGTGGCAGCAGCAGCGGCGGGGTCTGCCTTTGTCACGTCGCACTGGGCAGCAGCGGGAATCCTGGCGGCGCGCACCGNGATGGGGGTGCACGTGGGGGTGGGGGTGGTGGCGGTGGTGCACGTACACATCGTGCATGTGTGCGTACGAGGGGCTCACCTGAGACGCCAAGGGGTAGTGCCAGGACTCAGAGGCGGCAGGGGGAGGAGCTGGGGCAGACTGGGGAAGGCCGTGTCCCGGCCAGCTGCTGGGGTCTGGTGCTGGGAAGGTGCCCGGTGCAGTCACGGGGAAATCGGGGTGCACTCCGCTCAAGCAGGGCGGAGGAGGAGGCTGGTAAGAGCTGCTCCAGAACGAGGTCGGGAATCCGCTCCTTTGGCTTGAAATTGTTGAGCTTTCTGGTGGGGAGGAAAGAAGAGAAGTGTGACTGAAGCTGAACAAAGCATTTCGTGGCAAAAACCCCGCAATGGTTTGCTGCTCTCTGAAGTTTGTAACGCTGAACTCAAGCTTCCTCAGTAAATACAGAAACATCTGAGGTAGGAAGATTGTCTAGTCCAATTCCCCTGTTCAAGCGGGGTCACCTGGAGCAGTTGTCCAGGACCACGTCCCAGTCAGATTTTGAGTGAGCTCCAGGCTCTGCAGCCTTTCAAAAAAAAAATCACCAAAAGCAACAACCAACTTAAAAAATCCAACAAAACAAAAAGTTTTCTTGTATTCAGATGGAATTTCCTGTTTTCTAATCTCTGCCTATTGCCTCCTGTTCTGTCAGCAAGCATTGCTGAAGGGAGCCTGGCTCCCCCATCTTCATTCCCTCCCAATAGGTTTTTACATACATAAGATCCACCCCCCCAAAAAAGATTTTTCTTCTTCAGGCTGTAGAGTCAGAGCCCTCTCAGGACCTTGGTACAGAAATTGTGAGCAGATGCTAACTCCTGCCCAGACTAGAGCAAGTCATTTAGAAAGGCAGCTGTTGTGGCTGCAAATGCTTCAGAGGAAAGAGAACCAGCTCACACTGCAGAACAGGAAACACTTGGGTAAAAGAATACCTGACTTTCTCAAACAAATTGCATGCTTTGATGGCATAAAGGTCATATCTAACACAGCTTATGTTATTCCTTCATAGAATATATCATGATGCCCTCTACCCAATAGGATCATACAAGCAGAACCATCTATGTAGCTCAAAAAAGTTTTTGTCAGAACTAAAAGACTTGCTGCTTCTTACTGCTAGGGCTCAGATTATATTTAAATGGATTCCAATACTTCTACATTATGAAATCACATTCTAAAAATTCCTCTTTTGAAGGAGCAGTTAGTGTTTTTGATGTGTAGCAAAGTCTTGGCTTCTCCATTCTCACAATCCTCTTGCCAGCTCATGCTAGAAAGTACTGCTTCATGCAATATTTCTCAGCTCCAATAGGAATTTATTTTTTTTTTTGGTCAAAGATGGAAACATAAAAATACAAAACTTCACCTCTGATGAAAGAACAGTCATAAAAATAGCCTATGGAGAAATAAAGCCAGGGAAGTTTAGTATTTGATGAGGCAAGGAATCCTCTGTTCCTCATAACTTTTGTAAAAGTACTTTTTTTTTTTTTTAAATCACCTTTTGTTTTGCTTTGTTTAATAAGCAGCTGGAATGAGACTTGGGTGAAGACACCATTGAGAATGAACAGATTCTTCAAACACTCCCGCCTCTGAACTTTTACTTTTACAAAATATTTTTGTATAAGCAAAAACTTGAAAGTGTTTTCTGACTGCATCACTAGGACACTCGTGTCTGTTTTAAAATCCATTAAAATCACAGAAATTTTTCCACACATCATTGGCTTTGATTTAAGCAGTTTTTTTGAGTCTGATTAACTTCCGATATTGGAAACAAACTTTGCAAACATACCACGGACGAACGTTGTGGATGCTTTGTGCCAAAATGCTTCAGAGGCTGCAAACTTGTCTGGCAAGCTGCACTCCATGGGTTTCTTCAAAAGGTTGGGCTGCTTTTAGCAATGTATTTTTATTGCAATTCATGCTTGAAGACTACAGAGAGCTTCAAGCATATTACAGAAGCCTCAGCACTCCTCCAAAATTGGTATTGTTCCTTGTTTGTAAACCATTCCTTGTAAAAAGGGATTACTCTGAGATGGAGAGTATGTATGGCTTGTGCTGTTGGCAGCAGGGATGATATGAAAAAAAAAAAAAAAAGCAAACTTCATGTCCACTCTGTTGTTTTCCACACTAGTTAACAGAGGAGCACGGCCTGACAATGCTCTGCTGGTATTCTGGAAAATTAACCTCTGTAATCGAGTTTTTGAAAACTATCTGGCTGTTATCTGCATGGAAAAGCCCTAAATCCAAAGCTCTGCACTTCAAAAAAGCACAGAAAACCACAAAGTATCTGCAGGACAGCTTTAGTAACAGGAGAGAGCACTTTAAACCACTGAATCTGCCAACGTGAATTCATCCCAGATTGCATAACAGCTTGGCTTTACCAGTCATGCAGGAGGTCCAGGCCACAGCAAACATGTTTGGTCATCTCCATTTTGCAAACCTGTTTGCAGGTTTCACAAAGCCATCGCTGCTGCCTGACACTGTCAGGGGCCAGCCCCCACTGGCATCACTGAGTGTGGCCATTCTCACTGGGAAAGGTCAATCCTGCCACTGGACATGAAGGCTCAGTCCATGTCACAGACACATGCAGGAAAATTTCACCCCCCCCAAGTGCTCAGGGATACCTGGCCTCTATGGAACATGGAGAAACAGCCATTTCCACACTGCTCTTGGGAAAGAAAAAAAAAAAATAAAACCAGAAAAATCTCTGTGCTTCCACGGCCTTCCAGGAGGCATTTCACAAAAACTGTGTGCCAAGAAAGATACTATAGTTACCACAGTTTCCTACCCTAAGTACAGGGAGGCAGGGACAAGGCAACATCCCAGGGACCACAAAGTTGTGGTTGATGCAAATGTTCACAGTGGCCAATCCAAATGTTCACAACAAACACTGAAAACACACCAGAAATGCACCCACTGGAAAGGAAAAGAACGTATGGAGCTTTCTGTAGCACAATATCAGCTCTCACTCAAGGCAAGAGGAAAGTAAAGTAAGATAGAAAAACAACCCAACACATTCAGCAAGGCAAAACATGTTGATAAAAATATCATTAAAGTAACATTAGTGTCAAGGTATCATTAGCACCTGCAAAAGACTTCAGGCAGCTACACCTAAAACTGAGTATTCACATTACTTGAGCCTGTCATATGAAACTGCATTTTATAAAAAATCAGTTTTCAGAATAATTTTAGCCTAACCTGATCAGTAGCTTCAGCATGAAAATGATGAAAACTTACTCTTTTCAGAACAACAGCTTCTAGTTTTTATACGTAAGCAAAATCACTCCTCAAAACAAACAAAAATCCTTCTGCAATATCACCTTAATGATAAAATCAGAGTTTGCATTTTCATCAGAACACCTTTAAAAAAAAAAAAAAAAGGTAAAAAAAAGATTTTAAAGAGTCAAAAACATTGCTAATCTCTCCTTTCAGATAAAGGAGAAAATGCAGTGAGCTGGGAAGCCAGTTCATGCTCACACACTTTCCATTGAAACCTGTATCTCCCAAAACAGCTATTTCAAAAAGTATTTTTCTTTCTAATTTATCTCCCAGTAACCAAATGACAGCAATTCTGACTACCCATGAAGGTTATTTATGGAAGAACCTCGAGCTAATGATATTTTAACTTCTTTAGGTAGTGGGACACAAGCTGACATTCATGCACTGTAACTGAGCATCTTTGATATTGTATAATAACAATATCATAATGTATAATACTGCATAACCCAGAAGACCAAGCTGACAATGTTGGTCCTTCCACCTTGCTTTCAAGCAGGAATATTTCAGAAACCCATTTGGGCCTGATAAAGCTCCTGTCAGCTTCTCTTCTCTGGAGCAGCAAACGCCCCTCAGCTCTCTCAGCTCCCAGCAGCCTCCCCAGGGATTTTCATGCCCCTTCAGCAGGTGCAGGGATGGCACAGGGCATATCTCCTTACTGTATTCCTGGAAGATGTTCAGGACACACTGACCTCCATTCCCCACTGAGGGCATGGGGCACATGGGGTCAGGGGGCAGCATGGATGGAGAACCCTCACACCAGGCCACTCATGTCCCCTGCAGAGCCCTCTGGGGATGGCTGTGAAACCACAGAGGGGGGACAGGGAAAAACAACAGGGTATGTCTGAGGCCAAAAGGGAAGACACACAACCACACCCAGGGAACATCCCCAAGCTTGCTGAGGAGGGCTTGCTGTGGGCATGGGGTCTCTGGGGATTGCCTTGATCCTGTTGCTAAAACATTTATAGCCTGTCTGGGCCATTTATAAATGCTCCAGTGTCCTTTTTAGTAAGCATAGGTTCAATCCTGCTCTCAGTCGAGTCAACGGAAAATTTCCCATTAACGTTAATGGTCCCAGCTCAAGCCATAAATTCCTCCAGCTCCCCAGCCACTTGTGCTGACCTTTGCTTAAACTTCCTTGGATTTGTCATCATCCTTCTGGAAAGCAAGTTCTTCTGTGCTATTTTTCTCTTCACAGTTGTTTCCAAATATCCCATCTCTCTTTAGTATCTGTGGCTATCATCAGTGCAGTCTCACCTTCACATGGCTGATTAGGAACACCACTGCTCCTACTCAGATCCCACCAGTACCTCTCTCACCAGCCCAGTGTAAGGCCACTGCCCACCATTACTCATTTGCTTAGTTTGCACCCCTCTGCCAGTCCACATAAGGATCAGAAACAATGCAGCTGTCAGGATCTCAAAAAATACCCAGACTGCCACATCCAACAAAATGGAAACAGCATCTTACTGCCACGCTTTTTCCAATTTGGAAGACTTGTCTGTAAGGGCTACCTAGTGTCTCTGGTAAGATCTGCTCTTTGTCACACCAATACATATAAAATATATAAGCCTTTATGTGCATAACAAGAGGTAGGTGTTAGGACAGCAAGTAAATGTTAGGACAGCCTCGCAGAACCTACCACATTTCTGCTCCCCGCTTGGAGGCAGAGTAATGTCATGCCCATTTTACACCCAGCAAGCCATAACATCATCTGTACTTCTCCCACAAGCAAGCTGCAAAGGAAAACACCACGTGGCTGCAGCCACAGGAGCCAGGGCTTGCCTCCCAGCCCGCTCCATCCTGCGTTGGCTCCTCCCCACCTGGAAAGCAGCCGTGGACAAATCCTGATCACCTGGCAAAGTCACTCGAGAAGGCTGCATAGGTTTCCTTCACGTCCAAGGCCAGCACCCCAAACAGCTTTGCTCTTGCCTCACAGGCCAGGCCAAGTTTCACACTTGGAGCTAAAAAAAAAAAGCCTCCAACCTCGCAGCAGACGTTTGTGAAGCCCTCTCCCTGCCAGCCCCTGGCAGAGACGGGATATGGCAGGAGCAGGAGATGCCTGCTCCTTTCATGCTTTTGGCTGCTCTCTCCCCCTTTAACACCTCAGATCACTCAACCCAAGAAGCTCCTCAGTTCTTGGAGATTTGAGGGGGATTTTTGTACATCCACAGAGAAGCAGAATTTCAGCTGCAATGCAATGTGTGTTACTGCAATGTAGCCCGGGTAAGCCACGCCACAGAGAGCGAGTTCCTGCCCCTCTTACCTCTCCACAGAGGATTCAGCCCTGCCTTGCTCTTGGAAAGGGCAGTCTCTGAATTGAAGCTACTGGCTTGGCTCAAAGCTCTTGAGAAGTGTTCATCCACCACTGAACCAATGTCTCCCTGGAAGTAAGTGAACAGGACACAGCGAGAGTTCAGGTACTCCATCTCGGCAGGCTGGTCTTTCTCATCCTCCTCCTGCTTGCTGGGAAGGGTCACTTCCAGAGACTCCTGCATCTTGTTGTACACAGCTAACTTCTTCTGGGATTACAAACAAAACAAACGAGAGATGTATCAGTGATGGCATTCAGCAGAAGCTCAACATATAGTTTCCTTAACAAAAAATAACTGAATACAATGAATAACTGATTATTCATTTTGTAATTAAATTTGGACTACCTTTTGAATACTTCACACTGGCATTTCACAAAGAAGAGAATACCAGCGCCCACTTAAGAGTCTCTATTCCTCTCACACAGATGGACCTGCTTCTCAGGCATGTTTCACAACCACAATTTATCAGCACCAGCTTTCACTCAATACTTTCAAAAGAAAGCAGACAGGCTCTAACAATTCCCTCCTGACTCCCACCTGGGGAGGATGGCTCCTCATCAATAAAGGCTACAGAGGTCAAGCCCAGCCCTGTGGAAGGGTGGCCAGATACACAGCATGTGCATTTCACACATCCAGATGAGCAAACACCAGGTTTCTCCAGGCACACTACTCCAGCTGACCATACAGGGCCCTCTGGATTCCCCACACTTACTGCTGAAGCTGTAAATGTGGGAGAGTTTCCTGCTTCCTGAAAAATTTTCTACTGTATTATCAAACTCCACAAAATGCATAAATTTTCTCTCACTGATGACAGAATTTTTATCACAAGAAGTTATACCTTGGGGTGGTGATTGGGGATTGGTCAGGGGTTTGAGAGCTTGGCTTTTTGTTGGTTTGGGGTGGTTTATTGTTGTTTTGAGGTTGGGGTGGAAGGGGTTTCTTTTCCTTTTTTATTTTTTTTTAACACCAGCTTTTTGGAAAAGGGGAAAAAAAAATTCAAGTCATAAAAAATTAAACATGGGATCTGGGGGAAGAGGGGGATTGACAAGTCCGCAAACACATGCAGAAAAATCCACCCCAAACCAAAAACACAGAGAAGCATATAAAAAACTAAAACCCTCACAAGCCATCTGTGAATGGCTATTTCAGAATATTCTCTCTCTCTCAAATCAAACCTAAATGTCAAAATAAATGTGTGTGAAGATCCATTTTGCATGGAACATATTTTTCAGATGTTCCACTTTACAACTGTTTTCACAGGGAAAAAACCTCTCCCCACAACAGTCAAGCTGCAGGAATCACAGCTTTTAGCTAGCCAGCCATTTCCACAGCTGACTTTACACACAAGCACTTTCAGGAACCCAAAAACAACTCCAGTCCATATGCAGAAGTATTTCATAGCATTCCTATAGAATTACAGTTTGACTTATCTTTAATGGTTTGCTTGGCAACACTCTAGCGCCATCAGAATCTCTTTAAGTTTATGGCTTTTTTACCCTTTTTCCGAAGTAGCTGTATAGAAAAAGTTAAACAACTACACAGCCTATAAAGTTTCATTTTTACAATAAATATGTTTGTACAATTTAGAAATAATCAAAAGTAGTCTTCTGACCTTGTGTACCATCGGTACATTTAAATTTGGTGCTTTCTAAAATCATATCATCTGATACAAATTCTCTCACTGTAAATATATAAAAAATAAACGCTCTGGGGTGAAGTCTTAATTATGAATGGTTATTTTAAAAAATAACTGTAAGAAAGAGCTATTGACAAGTGGAATTAAAACCTATTATACTTAAAGTTCACGGCAACTTAAGCAACGTATCTGACATTCCAGTGGGGGAACTGATAAAGCAGCTCAGTGATACTGATACAGTGATACTCATTAATTCAGATGCTGTTGCTCAAACTGCAGTGAGGGACGCACGCAGTTTTATTTCAGTTGGGGATATCCAGGCAATGGCCTGGATTTCCAGTAAATCTGTGCTTCACAAAGCAAGTTATACTGCGGCTCAGTTTAGCACAATGTTACTTAGACTTATGGGAGAACCTCTGGGATTCACTTATAAAAACAAATAAAACAAACAAAAATACAGAAACAGCAAAATAAAGCAGTTTTACTAGAACTGCTAAAATGAAACAGTCTGAGGCTATAAACATATTTTTGCAAATGCAGAATATGGGGTAACCTACACTTTTTTTGGAAGTGCTTAGTGCCTTCTGTAAACAAACAAACAAACATTCATCTCAGGAAAGCTCTCCTAATATTTGTTACTCAAGTGCTTACTAGGGCATCACTCAAAGTGAACTTCGTGGTTTTGTCTGAGTAATCACAGACCGCTGAGACCTCAGCAAGGCAGAAACAGTTCTAGCAACAGTGCACATACAGGAGACACGTGCACTGGAAATCTGCAACGCATCCACCTCAGTGACTTGGCCATTCCTGAAGTTGCACCACAACTCAGATCCTCTTCAAAATGCAGGACAAGTGGCTGGGGAGGGTGCTTGTCTCATTTTTGGTTTAGCTTGGGCTTTTTTTTCTAAGTAGAGACAAAGTAAGAAAGAGATCCTCTAGAGAAATCTAAACAGGTCTGCTACATGCCAGGCCTTGAACAGAGGCAGCACACGTTCAAAACTGATGCCACCCCTACAGGTGCTTGCACTGATGCTGCAGTTATGCAAATGCAGACACAAGCACGCAATTACAGACAGACACACACCGCTAACACAGCCCCTGGCTTGACTTGGTGATCAGGAAGGAAGTCTTCCAATGTTCCTATACAGGGACTGGAGCTCAGGAAATTAAAACTTATCTCCAGAGTCGCTTCTCTGCGCAGGAATGTTCCCCCTTCCACAGCTTAAGAATCTAATTCGTTTTCCATTTCAACTCTCTTCCCTCCCCTCCAGTCCACCGACAGTCATTACAAGATGCTCTGAGCACTTGCCCCTTTCAAAAACACCAAATCTGACCTTTATTTTTAACATTAAAAAAAAATTGCTAATGCAACAAAAAAAAAAAAAAGATAGGACTGATGGACAAGAACAAGGCTTTGTGTGTGGACAGATTATTATGCATTGCAAAGTTGTGGTTTGCAGTGAGTTATTTGCAAAGGATGAGAGTTCTAAATTAAAACATTTTTCAAAACAGCAAGCCCGTGATCAGACACAGATCTAATTAATTTGCATTTCAGGAAGAAATTATCAGCCTGTAATTGCAAAACTCTTTAAGTAAGACACTACAGTGAGAGAAAGTTATTCAACAAGTTTTCCTTGTATGCAATGTATATACATCCTTTCAAGTGTATACATCCTTTGACAATGTGAGGGTTTTTCCCCTCCAACTCACCTAAAATACCCTGTTTGCACATAAATTCCCTAATTTTTGTTCTGACCTTAACAGTAACCTTCTCACAGTATTTTTGACTGCAGTTGTGTGAGTGAAAAACTATGCAAGATCATCAGCTGCTAAATGAATCTGTCCCACAATCATGGGGTGTGAGGGAACAAAAACAAAAAAGCCACAAACACCAGGGTAGGTTTATGGTAACTAACCTCAGCTAGTCCAGTTTCACTTGTTCTTTTTCATTTGAGCAGTTCTAGCTCAAAAGCTTACAACTGTGTCTGTAAGATCTTTACAAAGAGTATTTTCTGACTAAACACAGAGTTATCTCTTGTCAATGTTCAGTACTTTCCTTACACTAGAGACTGATATTAAGCAGCCTCTGAAAAACAAAACAAACACCCAAAATCTTCTCTTGGCCAAGACACAGAATACAGAATTTAAATTCAGAATACAGAATTTAAATAGAAAACAGGGAAATTCAGTGTCTATATCTCTTAGACAACAGACCCTAGTTCAAGGCTGAAACAGCACAATCTCTGGATAAAGAGAGCTGTACAGCCCAGGCTGAATTCAGCTTCAACCAACATTATATTATTTTTATTTCATATATTCACAAACAGGCAATTCCAAAGAAAATCTAAACCCTTCACTTCATATTGTACAACTAAGCTGAAGGTCAACACCATATCACTGCTGATATGGGAATATTAAAAAGGAAGTTTATTCTAAACAATCATTATCCTGTCTTCCTAAACACTTTTAGACGAATAAAACATTTTGTCCAAAATCTCACACAAAATCTTTGCCTTGAAGATTCCTGCTATTTTCTGACATATCCTACCCAGAACCAAGCAAAATGGTTCTCATGCAGCAAAATGTTGGCCACATTAAAGCCTGTGGCAAAAGTCCAGCTGACTTCAAGGGTCCTGGGTCTCACCCAGAGTGTCTGGTAAAAATGTCAGAACATTCCTCTTCACAAATCAAAAAAAATTCACTTTCAGCAGAAACCAGTTAGTAGCCAGCAAAACAACAACAACAAAATAAAACCATACTTTGAGAACAGAGAAGGTTTTACTTCAGCCAAGTTTGAATCAAAAATTCAGGCCAGCTCTTACTTTTCACATAACTGGTTGCCTTTTCCTACAATTTATTATCTCCATACATGCCACCATACAGCATATGGTCCTTTATGCTCCCAAGCATGAAAGTCTGGTGTGCCTGTGGCCACCTGTTACAGATTTTCCATTATGAGAAAAAGAACAGGAACCAAAAATAAAGAATAACTACGCTGAGGAAACACTATATGACCCTGTCCTGAGAAAAAGGCTGTCATTTGACATAAGCTTCTGAGAAGGAATTCCAGCAACAAACTCGAGGCAAATCCTCAGACAGTCCTCCATTTGTGGAGCTGTCTGCCAAGCAGGCTCCTATTGATAACACCAAAAGCATTCAAGGAAGAAGACAATTCCAAGCAATCAGGGCACTGAATGCTGGGCCTGAAAGATGTGTTTATGGCACTGCCCTAAAAACATGAAACAATAACTTTTACCCACACAAATGAGCAAGGTGAGAGCTTGTTTTCAGCTGAGCCACTGGATTTGTAGAGGTAGAGCCTGGAGGTCTTGCTATTCTCTGCTGATGGAGGGAAGTGGTGAAAAAATAATGAATTTATACACCTTTTTCTGTGCATGTAAACAGAGATGTACCCTAAAAGTTTAAAGGTCTAATTTTACTCAGCTAGAGGAAGCTCAAATAGAATTTGGTCCCAGTCAGAACGACAAAATAAAACGAGCCAAACTTTTTAAGTCAGTGATCTTTCGTGGAATTGAACCAAACAAAACCAATCAACAAAACCTCACACACAGGGCAAGACCTAACCCAGGTTTGACAGCCTGTGAATGTGAGAGTAGATGAGTTATATAGGTTACATAGCTTCCAGAGAAGTTAGTGGAGCAAACAGCAAAGGAATAGCTGTGAGAATAGAAGAATCTGAACTGCAAAAACTGAATGTGAAGCCATGCTCTGCTGTCACCTGCCATTAGACACTTCAGACTGCCACACAGCATAAGTAGTATAACAAGCCCATCCCCAAAAGCTGGGGGCACACAGTGCAAAGAATTTCACTGAAAAAACAAGTTACAGTATGTGAATTGGGGTTTAGCCACAGCCAGCTGACACAGTATCACATGTGACCTGTCCTTGTCTGCAACTCTGTCAGCTTGGAAGGAAGAGCCGAGTTAGTGACCTAAATTGCTAATGAAGACAAGGCCTTATCTGGACAAAGTCTGTCTACAGCACTGCCAGCAGAAAGTCTGACTTGAGCACATCACAACTCCTTATGCAAGACTTGATTTAGCAAGGACAGCGTTGGCTTAGATGTTGGCTTGCTTCTACATACCATGGAGAAATTCCAAAACTACCATTTACTGTAACTTCCCCTTCCAAAGGTCTTTAGCTGGTGTGTTAGTGAGCCTGGGTGAGTCCTACCTGAGCCTCAGCCCTGCAGCCTGTAGTGACACCACAAGCCGTCCCCGTGTGCCGGGAACACAATGGGACTCTGCTCCGATTACGCGTTCCCAAAGCCTCTCCGAATTCCGTTACACCCATTCCTCACCCAACCCATAGGAAAGCCAAAGCTCACTATTCCAGCTGTGCACAGCCCCTCAGCAAAGTGGACAGCAAAGAGCATTTTGATTTTGCCACTCTGCAGGGTTTTAGCCTCACGCCTGCACAGCTCCCCACCAGACGCAGAAACACGTTCGTATCCTAACACCGGCACACGCTCGCTCCGTCTTTTGGCAAAGGAGTACGGAAATCCCGATTTATCTGTAAAATCAGAGCCACACCCCATTTTCATCAGTTCATTCTGGCACCATATGAGCATGTATATATATCCATACTTTGCTTACTTCCTTCCAGCAAGCACCCTGGACTTGAGCAATCTCAAAGATCTAAGGTGCTAAGCCTCAGCTCCCATTAACATTCAAGAGGAATTCAGGCTTCAGTCCACTAAGAGCTTTAAAAAAAAAAAAAAATCCCATCTAAATTAACTTGCCAGTAAGTCCTTTCCTGGCTAAGGACGGGTGAAAGCTACATTTCCAGAAATTCTGCCTTTCTGTGCAAGGCAAAAATCAATTCCGTGCTGATTTTAAGGGCGGAAAAAATACAGACACAGAAATGCGGGAATAACTTTAGTGTGGGGAAACTTTAAAAAGGCACGATGGACCACCCCCTAAAGCTACAACACTCCTGCACAACCCAGGTGCACACTAGTCCACCATTTAAAAGCAGTCTGAGACTTTCCATTAAAAATAAAAAATAAAAAAGGAGACAAGCATTTAAACCCCCTTCGTCTTACTGCTGCTGACCTAAAGAAGCACAGTGGGTTTGGCTCTCCAGAGAGCTCCCAGAGCCCAGAACTTAAGCTCCACAGCTGAAGAGCTGCTTTGCTCTTTAAAGCACACAAAACTGGTGTCCAAGGCATAACCAATTACACATTTGAGATGGCTTTACTACAAATAGCTGTGGAGATGCACAGGCTTTAGTTAGAGTAACACACCTACATCTCCTTGCCCTGAGAAGAAAAGGAAAGCCAACAGCAACAAAGCATGGAAGAGTCCTTCCCTCTCAGAAAACAGACTGAAAGACACCAGAGTAGTACAATACCACTGAAAAATGCCTTGGTGGAGTCCTCAGATATTTTAAGGGTGAGCTCCATTTTATCATCTCCAATGCAGAGGCTTATTTTTAAGGTATCCCACTAATTCATCTTCCCTCACTGTTATTTTTAAACCACAGTTTTAATTCCAGCAAAGAGGAACATTCTTTAAAACGGTCATCATCCTCACAAAGAGTGCAGAAGCATTTTACATGTTGAACACATGTGTAAGAACCAAAAACCTGGCAACAGATTCTTCATCTTTTTTTGTTACGCTCTCTACCAGTTGATAAAGCATCTCTGACAGGACAATTCTGAAGGAACAGAGACTTGCAAAATGTCACTCGTTACCCAAACAATCAATCTTGATGCTTGAGGAGTTCATTCTATGTTTACTTTTTGTTTTTAATTTAGAAAACATTGGATTCTGAGAAAATACACAAACCACTCTAAAGTTAGCAGCTGTTAAAAGTAGAGGGTGCAACACTTTCTTCAGCAAAAACAGCTTGGCTTTTCAGTCTGGCATCCAAGTAGCTTGTGAAGACCCTTCAGCTCCAAGTGTGTCAGGAAAACCAGCACAACCAGGATTCATTATATTAAACTGTCAGTAACACATATGATAGCCATGCTTAGAGAGCTTTTAGGTGGAAATTTGATATATGGCCAGCTCAAGACCTGTAGTGGCTCATCAGAGCTATCTACGTTTCTTGCCTTGCTTATCCACCTCCACTTAAACAGAATAACCCCAAGAACTCAGGGTGTTTAAAACAAAATTTCAAGAAACTTCAGTATTCATTAGGGTACCCCTAGAACATTTTATATATGGCCCTGCTTTTGGAGGAAGAAATTTCATACCGATGCTTAAAAATAAAAAGCACTAGCACTTGAACGTGACCCGGTCATTTAATAGATTTCCCCACACTAAGTGCTCTACAGATCTGGAAGAGAAATACAGACAACCACTTCCAGAGTTAAACATCAGGAAGTTCAGCAGAGTTTCAACTGCTGTTTTCTACTTCTAGGTCTCTCAGTCAGAGAATCAGACTATTAGTTTTTATTTATCCATCCTCCCTCCAAAGCACACAGGCTATGAACTGGACCTCCAGATACCCAAATACAAACTTCTTAAGTAAAATTACTGCACAAACAGAAGCTTCTGCAAGCTCTGACCAAGATTAGAGAAGAAATAATAGCAAAGGCACTCTGCAAGAGGCAGAGCTCACAAGTCTTCCAGAGCTCGCGTTTAGAGTGAACAACATGAGCAACCTGGACAAGTTCACTGGGGCATCATTTTTGCAAACGGGCTCCGTCTCCCAACAATAAAAAAAAAAAAACAGCAACGCACGATCGGAATTTTAATGTTTTAGCCCATACTCGTGTCTCCCAGGCAAGTTGATAGTAGGGGTCACTTCCCATGTACGGAGAAAACAATCTTCATGGATAATAATGATAAAACCTTATGGAATGCAGCAACAACCAAAAAATGTATTCTCAGATGACTACATTAGGGCCAAGTCAATATTAGTCCCACTTCACCCACGCACTGCATAGTCTAAAAATGCTGTCAGCCTGATAAGAATTTCCTGATTCACTTAAAAAAAAAAAAAAAATTAAAAAAATGCATCTGATCACCAAACTCAGCTGGAAACTCGCCGCAGACGATCTTCCAGGAGTGCCGGGGTGAGCGGCGGCGCGGTGCGGCGCGCCCCGTCCGCGGGGAGCGGCGCGGGTCCCCANCGCACCGTGCCGGGCTAAGGCGCTGCTCCGCGCCCGCGAACGGGGCGAGCGGGGAGAGTCCGCGAGAAAGGCACGACGGCGGACAGAAGGGAGAAAGGAGTAAGGAAATAACTTTTTCCTCCCGCCCCACGCCAGCTGAGCAAGCCAACATCCACCCGCCAGAAGCAAGAATTTGAGGGGAAATGCTTTTTTCTTGTTAGAAAAAGTCTTACCAGGCTCCGTTGCTCCGGGGCACCCTCA
>VZRH01000692.1:364819-396344 GCA_013397555.1 Urocynchramus pylzowi | reverse complement strand
GTGGGGTGAGTGTTTTTTCCCCCCCTGCCCCCAAGGAAAAAAAAAAAAAAAAAAAAAAAAAAAGCACATTGAGGTGATCCCAAAACTTCTAGCTGGAGCAGTAGCAGCATCTGACCCAGTGCAGGGCAGCTTCAGTGCTGTTCAGTGCCCCAAGGGTTTCTTTGGTCCTTAACTGGCCACAGATTGAGCACAGACTCCATCCCTGCTTTCCTGATGAAGCTCTCAGGCTGCAGCAAAGGTGGTGAAGGTGCAGTGATTGAGGATGAAGCCCAGCAGCTCCTGGCTGCTGAAAAGCCTGGGAGAACAGGTTTTCCTGTTCTGGTGACCAGTCCAGGCACTGGCTGACACCTGGCTCTGGCATCAGTCCTGTTGTCAGTGTAGCCACTCATGGAATGTCCCAGCAAATCCTCCAGGCTTTGGCACAGCCCCTGTAACTGGGGAATGATATGTATGGACACCTTTTGGATGAATTAGCCAGAATATGATACAGAATGTCTGCCAGTTTTTATGCATATGTGTCTAAATGGTTAGCAGGACAGAGACACCAGTGCAAACAAAAACTCGTTTAGTAAAATAATGATCCCTTTGATCTTGGACTAATTTTTAGTTTGAAAAAAAAACATTACAGTCTTAGAGTCTAGCTCCCCTCTGCTCAAACGATGCTTAAATGCCCTGCAACCATTCCTGCTGGCACAGCTAACATCCCAGCCCCTGTCTTGCATTCCAACATGGCAATCTTCAGGAGGAGTGATTTTGCATTCCTGCTTCACCCTCAGACCAATATCACACTCCAACAGCTTGTCACCAAACACTGAAAGTCCATCTTTCCCAAGTAACTTCTCATGAAACAAGGGAATTGCAGTACTGTGTCCAGTGGAGCTGCATTCACTTCCCTTCTCCTTCCTCCTTTGCTTGACATAAGTGGTTTCAATAATATTTCAGCTAATAACACTCCCTATGGTTTATTGGGTGTGAGTAGTGACTATAGGAACATTTGATGAACACTGTGGTTTGCAGAAACAGGGCACTGTGAACCCTTGCTTTGGCTTACAGGACAGAAAGCATTTACTAGAAGGAACACTGCCATGTTTTTAATAACACATACCATTTCCCAACTCTAAATAAATATATGTTAAATGGAAGTGAAAAGTTGTTTTGCTGCAGTTTCTTAAATGCCTTTAAAAATTTAACAATTGCTTGGGGTTTTTTTGGGGGTGTGGTTTTTTTTGCTCTTTTTGCCAGGAGTATGTATTAGAGTAATAGTATCATTTCCTTCTATTCTAGATTATTATAATAATCGAGATTGTCAGCATTTCCCAGTTTCTCTTCATATTGCTCTTGTGGTTTTGTTATCATAGGCTTTTCATTAGCTTTACTTTGCTTATCAAAAGAACTTGTGGGTTTGGTGAAGGAAATTGCTGGAAAAATACTTCTAAAGTATAACCCTTCTCTTGGTAAATAAAATGCAGCCATTAATAACACTTAGCCAGCTCTTCTCTTTTCTCTGTGACATTTTTCCTTTCCCATCACAATGGGGAAGCAAGGAATTAATTCCTAGGTGAAATAATATGTGGCATAGTAAAATGTGTAAAATATTTATACATGATTGCACTAATTCTCACAATGACCATGGTGAGATATCATCACTTTTTCTCTTAGAGCTGGAGATACAGAAGCTGTGGGCTTAATTAGCTCAAATCATGGCCAGAACTTTTTGTCATTCAGGCATGGGCTTCAGTCATGCAACTTGTTTAGCTTCTTGTAGGGAGCAAGATTCATTGTCATGATTATTTCCTACTCTATGAGTATCTCTGTGCTTGGGATGTGATTGCCTTAACAAGAAAAAAAGGAGGTCTTTAAGTGAGCAAAACCAGCATCCTGAAACTGGGAAAATGAACTTGGAAGGGAGATACCACTCACAATGATGATTTGTCACTTCCCAGAAAGCCAGAGGAGGTGAAAAATGCAGGAGAAATTTGCTTGCACAAAAGCCAGAGCACACTATCAAATAGAGATAATATTCCCAAATTCAGGGATAAGAAAGCTGAAGATTGAGCTTCATCTTCTTTTTCCATAATGGAATTTTCTCACCAGTTAAACAGTCCTTACCTGTATACACACATACATTACCTCTAACATCTAGAGGAAATGCTGTGCCCATCTTTAAGGAAGAGACAACGGTGTTCTGGAGGAGATAGGTCCAATGCAACAGTACTCAGTGTTTTACTTTGTTAGTGTAAACTTTTGTAAGAAAAAAAATATATTGAACACTTTCTTCTAAACTCATCTTTTGTATTTCAAAGTGAGACAGAGAATTATCTCCTCTGGAAAGGTACATTTGAGCCAAAATAACAAACGGGCTAAGAGCTTTGGAATAGCCCCTGTAGCTCAGCATAAATAAAATATGTAATTCTCCAAGTGTATCAGTACCAGAGTTCATGTAAATACCATCAGTTTTTGGTGAGTTTGAGGTTTGTTTGTTTTGTTTTGTTTTTTTTTTTAAGCTTGCAGCAATAGAGAAATAGGAAGTGGTTAACAACACTAAGAATAAACCCAGGCATTTGAATGGCACATTATAGTTTCTTTTAGAGGTATCCTTAAAATTTCAGTAGAGCTTACTGGGGAGTCTCTTTGCAGCTCAATTCCCTTAATCTAAAGAAGTACTAATTGCCTTCCAAATTAGAGAAGGCTGCACCACTGATGAATCACAGCATGGCTAGGGTTGGAAGGGACCTTGAAGACCCCCTATTCCCACCCCTCAGTCATGGGAGGGACACTCCCTCTAGACCAGGCTGCTCAAGGCTTCAACCAGCCTGGCCTTGAACACTGCCATGCTCTTTTACTGGAAGCAGCTTATTCTTTGCAGGCCTCTCCCAGAGATACCAAGCACCAACTTTTTTTGCTTCCTACTGTCCAAGCACCAACTTTTTTTTGCTTCCTACTGTCCTCCATTCCAGCCCAAACAAGCAAGCAGTGAACTTGCCCACCTGTTCTTGAAATTCTTGCAGAGAAGAGCCATATGAGATGGCTACACAGGCAGCAGTGGAGGAGAATTTCCTCTCCCAGCAACACCCCTTCCAACATCATTTTCCTTGGAAGGAGAATAGCAGCCTGTTTGTCTCCTCTGTCCTTACACCTAAACCCTGGGGTCCAAGTGTGCTGCTGTAAGTCCAGGCTAGAGGTGGCAAAGTCCTTTCACTCGAACGAAAGGCAACTATTTCCTCCACCAATGGCATCTGCATATTCCCAATCAGGGAATGCTTTAATAAGCTGCTGCATCTGAGAAAGGTGGGCTGCAGGGTCCTAATTAAATGGCGACTGACATATCGCTTTTCAAACTAAACATCCAGCTGGGATGCTCAGTGTGGCACACTTGGTTTGTAAACAACAGCTCAGAGCACTCCACAGAGCAGCCCTGTGCACTTTCTGCCATGAAACACTGCAGAGGCTCCCTGTGCCCTTGTAACAAATGATCTAATGATTCTCAGGAGGAGGAAACAAGGCTGATTTGTAGCTCTCTTCAAGATGCTGAGCCAGTTAAGCAAGACTTCGTAATTGCCTACCCTTTATTATTTAATGCATAGTTTTTAAAAAAAAAAATCCTTAGGGCCAGATCCCCAAAAAGGTATTGAGGTATCCAAGCCAGGCAGAAGTCAGCTGCAATTACAAATAGTGATACTAAAAACTTCTCCTCAGCTGCTGCCCAGCTCGGAAGGCTCTTAAACCTAAGTAGGTACCTATTTCAATTTTAAAGTTCTCCAGGTGCCCAGCATTCAGCTCCTGCACGTGCCAAGAAACATTTCATTCCTGACAGTGCTGAGGAAGCTCGTGCCAGCCCAGTGCTGGACCTCTTGAGAGCCAGGAGAAGCCCAAGAGGTTTCAGTCCCAATGAACGTTCACCTGGTGGACAGAAGCACCTGAAAGCCTACCTGTGTCTCTTGAATGGGTTATAAATCATTTCAGCCTAACTATAAGTTACAATGTGGCCAGCAGACAGGCCTGCTCAAAGACGTGTCACAGATCCAGCAGGTACACGAAGGAAAGCAGAGCAGCAGAGAGGCAATCCCAATGTTCTCAGAAATACTCAGAGCTGCAACTTATTAAGAACAAATGAGCCAGGTACCTCACCCACAGCAAGGCAAGAAACATGCAGCTTCTCTCTTCAGGCTGAACTGTGGGAAAATTGATCTTTTAAATGAAGAAGAAATTGATCTTTTAAATGAAGACTTGCACTGAAGTCAGACAAACATTCTGAACATTTGAAGTTCATCGGCTGTGGGGTCTGAAAACAGTGGGGCAGCCCCTGTAGCCTTGGCCCACTCAGCCTTCTGCCAGGAACATGGAGAGAGAGAGACAGGAATGAGAGCAGGAGCACTTTGTTCCCTCTTCTCACATATCCTATCAGTGGTTCTATACACAGATCATTTGAAAAACCTCGCTTCCCCAAAGAATGGTGTTCGTGCTGTGCAGTTTAGAGATCACCATTTTGAAAAAAAAAAAGTTTCTTGTTCTCTTTTGTTGCACATTATCTTGTCCTTTTTGATATCTGCTCGAGAGGGATGCAGCTCACTCAGGAGAGCCTTTGGGACTGCGTTCCACACACAACAACAGCTAATAAGATTTATTGCCATATTTCCTTGCTTTGCTGTAAATTCAGGTACTGCGCTAATGGAACAATGAGAGAGACCATTGACTTGGTAAATACAGAGTCAGAAGGAAAAAAGGCTTATGTAAGAGCCTATAAAAACAAGACAGTTCAGAACTCAGGCAGCTGCTCTATTCTTGATTCCTTTCATTATGCCTCAGGATGGACAGATGTCAGCCAGCCAGATCTCTTACCTGCATTATTGTATGCCTTGAAGTTTGGGCATAACAGAAACAGTGGCAAAGATGAAATGGTAGTGTCAGCTTTTCTGTTCATCTTCTGACACACTTTAAATCACTTCATGTGGCATTGCACTCCTAGGAGATTTGATTACTTTTAAAATTAATCTTTACTGTGTAAGGAAAAAAAAATGTCCCTTAGACCTGTTGCAGTATTTATAAAGGTAATTTCTCTGTTCTCAGAACATTTAACCTCGGCAAAGATATTCCCCTTGTTGTGAATAGCATCTATAGAGCTATACAAAAATCATTCTTAGGGTCCAGGAGTCTATTTTGGTTTATGTCCCGCTTGTTGTCATGGCCGTGCCTGGAGATGACTCCAGGATTATGGAAATGCTAATGCTCCATAGTGAAAACTGCTGGGAAGCAAAGTCTGTTTGGCATGAGGTTTCTGCCTCCTCAGAGTGAGGGGAGAGCTCCCATAGCTCCAGAATGAATGGGACATAAATCTCCACAGAAGACAGAACTTTCTGCAGATAAAAAGGTGAATGGCTGCACCACAGTCCTTGCAAATGTCAGTAATGATTCCATCAGATATGATAAATTGTTTTCTCTAAAACATTCACAGAGACAAGTATAGCTATTTTAGTAATTCAACCAACTCTTTCCCTTCCCACCTTTACCTCTTTAAAGGGAATAAAAACATCACCATGCACAGCTGAAAGTTGCTCAGAACGTTATAGTCATTTTGTATTTCTGTGTACAAGGAATAGAAATGGTGTTCTATGAATACTAGTACTAACTTCAGTAATATATATTTACATTTTGCTAAAGAGAATGAAGTTGTTGCATTCATTCATGGCTTCCTCTCAAAAAATTAAGAAAGCTGAGTGCACATAATGAATTTTAAAGTAGTCAAATCAAGAAATTAATCCATTGCATATAGCTAAGCACCAATACACACAAACACATCACTTACCAAGTGTCTCACTATTTATTTGGCTTTTGAAATGTCCAAATAACACCTTGAGTAGGGTTTTACTGACTTTCTCTGTTTAAAGCACTCTTTAAACATTGTTAGAATTAAGATTTGTTGAGAGCAGTGAGCATTTTTCATTGAGAATTGCCAAGATGGAAACCATAAAGCTTTTGGGTAGAGATTCCTATTTCAGAGGAAGTTCCTTGCTCTAGCAAGAATACAGAATATCACAGGAAAAAAATGTCTTGTCCATCAATTTTGAAGAGAAGTGAATTGCTGGGGATGCTGCTCTACTCATTCTGCAGAGCATTAGGGACAGCACAGCTCACTGGGTAAGTAATTAGCCTGATGTGGGCACTTGGAGGAGAAAACACTCACAGCAGGACACCCAGTGCTCAGAGGCCATCAAAGCTGGGCTTACAACCACACTCCAGTGACACTGGGGGTGCTGCCCTTGTGTTAAACAACTGAAGAGAGTGATCACTCTGCTGGCTGGGATTCAGAAACATGATCAGTTCAGTCAGACAGCACCAGTGAAGAGAGGCTCCAGGGAGAAGAGAGGATTATAGGCATATTCAGCATATAGGCATCAACACTGTGACCTTTCCATGAAGACATGAGGGGAGGATGTGAAATGCAGCAGGATTCCCATTTCTGGCATCCAGCACTTTGGTTTGGTACTGCACTACACTTTTGGATGATTTTGATTTGATGGTCTCAAAACAATGTGAAATTTTCAAGAGGGTATTGTAATTTTTTGCTTGTTCTCTGACCCATGTTTAATTCCATGGATTATGGTAGCTAACCTGATGAGGGACTTGGGATGCTCTGAATTATTCATCATAAAAAAAATTGTTATAGAGCTGTGTGTTAATCATGCTAATTCAAGCTTTTGCCTCTCTGTTTCACAGGGCTCCTATTTTTAAATACAGTTCAGGTACACTGTGCAATTACATATGCCAGTTGTGCATCTCCTAGGCAGCAAGATCCAGAGCACACAAGTAAAAGGACTCCTTTCAGCCTCTCAGGAGTCTTTTCTGGTGTGATGTCTTCTAAAACCAACTGAGAGCTTTAAACAATTATTTTTAAGAGTGAGCCTATCTGAATTTTTTGTTAGAATTCTGAGGGCTTCTGAGCCTTTGGGTTTATTCTGGTTTGAGCTTTGTTTGGGTTGGATCATTTGGAAAACACCGCTTTGATGCTTCCTCAGTAACTGTGAGAACAAAATTTCATTTGCATTTTAAATGAAAAGTAAGGAATGTAAAAAAATATAATCACATGACTGAAAGAATAGATGTGCAAACCCAGCAAATATTGTGGGATTTGAAACAAAGTGAATTTTTTTTGGTAAAACTGTTAGAAGCAAATTTTCTTTTCTTAATGTTTGAGGTTCATATTTGGCATAGACACTCAGGCTCTTTGGTAAATATATGGGAATGCATAGCCCTGCTTGAATTATTTCTAAATAAATATATTTCTAAACCAAGGGTTGAGCTATAAAAGTTGCTTTTGCACAACATGCAAGATAAGCTTAGCTTTGTCTGAATCTCAGTGCCACCTGATTTCAAAAACAGAACTAAACCCACCAGTAGATTTCTCCAAGAAATCCTGGAACACACTGAACCTCTGAAAGTGGCATTTTGCAACAGCAGCATGGAAATGCAGGCCAGGCTCGAGGTAGGAATGAATTAATATAGCAATTAGTGGAAAACTGCAGGATCAGAGAGGTGACAAATTCACTTTATGAGATCAACCAGCATTTTCTTACATGACTGCTGCTTCCACCTTCAGGATTAGGTTCTGGTTTGAACATCCTGTTAGTGAACACCACCGAGCATCACTGACTGGAGAAGTTGGTTTTTTTTCTAGCAAGGTGCTGAGCAGCTGCTCAGCCCACCACTGGCTCAACCAGCAGGCTGGAAAAAGAACATAATGCCTGTGGGGACACTTGTTGGTTTTTGTGGGACAAACTTCATAATCCTGAGGATCATGGGGCAATTCGTGAACCAACCTGCATTTAGCATGGTTTTCAAAAAAAGCAAACAAGGAGCTTTAATAAAAGGCCATTTTTGTTTCTTGAAGAGGAAATATAAATACTGTGCATACCAATTAATGTTTCTAGACCACAGTCATGCAACCTGATTCTTAAATCAATAATATTCTGAAAGACAAACATACATTAAAAAATGAATTAACATCCAGGTGGCAAAATTTTAATAAAAATAGATTTTAAATAGATAAAGGGCAAGACTTCCAAAACCCATGAAATTAAATTGCTTTTATATTTCCTTTTTCATCCTATAGCCTTACCTCAATATTTTCATTATAATTCCATCAGCAGTTTTGTATTGTTCTTTGAAGCAACCATTTCATACCTCAGGCTAGCCATGAATAATTTTGTTTCTAGAATGAAAAACCAAAACCTGGGCCATTTTAAGTGGGTTATATGACCACTGTTCCTTAAGGGAAATAGAAATACCACTCCTCACTTTGGTCCAGAGTCATACTGAATATGCTTTTGCATGCTTGGTGAGAGGAAGTTGCTCATCATGGGAGGAGAAATTCAGATGGTGATCTTAAACCCTAGAGTTCAGCAGAGCTGTGGAGTAATTGATCCTGACTCCTCAGTCTCCCAAGGAAAAACTGCATTTTTCTGGGAGCACAGAAACTACAAGAAACACAGAAAGGGGAACTACTAAAGTACTCCTCTCTGAACAACTACAGGAAACACCTGAAAATTGTCTGATTTCAGTCTTGATAAGACAGCCTGAATTGCAGGAGGAGGCAGAACTCAAAAATGAGTCTGTGCCTTCTTTGACATAGGTAAATAAAGTCACTTCAGTTGAAATAGATCTGAATTCCTGATGGATCCCATCAAATGTGATCATAAAAAAGTCTCTTAAATATTGAAACTATGAGTAAGTTTTATTGCACATTGCAATTATTTATTTTTTTAAGGGGACACCTCTATAACCACACTGGGCCTTAATCAGTTGTCAGTAACATTCGTGCAAGATTAAGAAAGTCTACTGAGGATAAGAGCAGGTGCTGAAGAAAATATCTTATCTGATTAAAAGTGAGTGATAAGGGCATGCCAAATTGCTGGGGAGTAGTTGCCACAGGACAGTCAGTGATATGATATCAATCAAGGGTGCAGCAGAGAAATCCACAGTGATGACTTAGTGATGGAAAGCCCAGAGAAAACTCCAAGTCTCTGCTAGGCATCTATAATGTGGATTTATAAATACAAAATGAAATGCAAACTACCCAAGTTAGCTGGATTTTATTCAATCATGCCTTCTGTCTATTTACCTACTTTTCTTTTAAGCATATTCATCTATCATTTTCATATTCATTCTGTAACTGGGAGCAAGGTTTCCTTTGAATGATGATTTCATTAGGAAATGTTCTGCTAGATAGTGATGCCTCCAGAGTTATGTACTACATTAATTCTGTCACTTCTTTTACCTTCTATTTTTATTTCACACAAATTATGAAAAAAATAATAAAAAAACCCCAAACCATACATGCTGATAAGGAGAGGATGTTATTTTCATGTATTTGGCATAATTTAGATGAAAGTTGAACCTTCAAATAATACAGAGTTCACAAAGTAGAACTGCTTACCACGCTAACTGAATGAGCCTGTAGCGTAAAAGAAAATTATTACAAAAGACAAGAATTACATTATTTAAAGTCAGAGCCAAGTAAGTCCTCCCTACCTTTAGGAGTTCTTGAAAAAGTCAACTCTTTCAAAATACCCTTGGGTGCAAGCTCCACGTGCTCCTTACCACGATCCAGTCATTCCTGCAGTTGTATTAAACAGCTCTCTCCATACGAGAAAAACTATGAGAGAAAGCTCATGATAAATGATGGAGTCACCAGAAAACTATGTAATAGCAACTGACTCAGTTTATCTGCCCTGGTGTAGGATCCTCCCATTGAAAAGGGATGGCAGAGGACACACTCAGTACAAGGACTGTGCACTCAAGACATGCTGGAGCACCTACGTTGCCCCAGCATGAACAGGCACTTGCTGTCCAAAACCAAAAGTGACTTAGAGCCTACTTCTATCCCTATTCCAGCAAAGAAATCCTGCCAGTTCAGTCAGAGCAAGAATATCTGGACAATTTTTATGTAGGGACCATTTGGACCTTGCCAACACAGCCTGTGGAATAAAATGTAGTGCACTAACTTATTTCTTCCTGCACTACAGCCTTTTGTCCTGGGGAAAAGGCATAGTAGGGAGGGAACAGAATGGACAATTCATCACATTTCTCAATCCTTTTAGGCTTTCACATCATCATCTGCTGTCACAAGTCTTCACCAGAGAAGAGGGCTCTGACCATCAGGCTAAAGCACCAACCATCAGGATACCACAGTGCTGAGCTGAACCTGGCTGTCTGAAAGAAACATTTCATATTCCTGCATCAAGGACACTGAAGACAGCTCTATAGAGAAAAATGATTGGTCTCAATAGGAAGAAAAATGAGCTTGCTTTTACATGTTATTACCTATGTTATATTAGCTCCAATTTGAAGTAGGAAACAGAGATGATGAAATGACTAAAATTTGTTGAAAACAGGTAAAGCATTTGTGGTTTTCCTAGTAGTAGCCAGGATAACTTAGGTACTCCTCACCCAGGTTCACACTTTGGGCTGTGCTAGAGACTGATTAAGAGCTTCTTATCTCTGCAAGTACAAAGTGATGATTTTGTCCTAAGCACATAAGGTATCGAGACATTAAACACAGGGAACTGCATAACCCCCTCTGCAACTCTGCATCAGCCTCTGCATCATCCCTGGATAACTGACAGACTCAACTCAAATTCAGTCCCCAAATAAGTGACATTTTCAGTTCAATGGGTAGGATTTTGTTGATGACACAGTACAAGATTTTGACCCTGCAATACATGGAAGCCCTTTCATTATACTAAAAATGTGAAGTTTTAATGGGCTACAGAGGCTCTTTCTGACTTTGTGCCATGAAATCTCCAGAGCAGGTTTCACCCTGCTGTGTTGCTTCTTTTGATGTATGGGCATGGAGCAGTACCCAGTAACCTGTGGAGAACCCCAGTGAATAGCCTCACACCAGCACACACCAGCAAAGGGTTCAGAAAGCCTCTGGAGGAATTATTGCACCCTCCTCACCTGCTAAAACACTGCAGGAACAGGTCCCAGCTATCTGTTTTTTTCCTGTGCTGTTACATCAAGGTTTGTTGCTAACTAGGGACACCTTTTAGATTCTTCTGCTCTTCCCTCTCTGAATACAGGCCACTGATTAAATATGGAATGTGAAAAGTCACTTAAATAATCATTCAATTAACTGTTCCTCAGACTTGCAGAAACAGAACTTGTATTTCTTCATATTTTCTATGTTCTCTGGAAAGATAAGGTAAGATTATAAGACTGTTGCCATAAATAATAAATGTATAATAAATAATTACATAATAAGTTCAAATCAACATCTGATGTGTCTTTTAATTTTTTAGAGTATTACACTGAATACAATATAAAAAACAAAGTCTATGAAACAGTCAGACACCTCATTAATAAGAATATTGTGTCAAACCTTACTGACCAAGCACTGATAGAGAAAAAAACCTATTAAAATCCTCTCACAGCACTCCAGTGGAGGTGAGTCAGCAATCACAGACAGTTCTCATAAGAAGATTTTTGCTGGTGAATAAGTTGTTTAGAGGTTGGCACTAGTATTTATTTAGTGAGGTAGAGGTCAGGTAAAGGTAAACACTGAGGTGTGAGAATGAGAGATGGAACACCTTGAGTAACTTCCATCTTTTTTGCTCTGATCACATGAGAACACTGGGATAAAGTCCTCAGCACAGATGGGAACACATCAGCATGCTGATGGTAAATGACAGAGAGAGGCAAAGAGGGGGGAAGAAAAGCCAGTGAGAAATACAAAGCAAGGCAGGTGAGACAGTGCTCAGCTAAGCCCTGACTGTGCCAAAACCTTCCAGGCAGTCTGAAGGGGGTCAGTGTTGGCTCTTTTAAGTCATTCCTCAGAATGAAAGCAACTTTCTGCTTAAAAAGACTGAAGGTTTTTAATTCAGTCTTTTTGCAATTAGTAACAGAGCTGTTATACCCCCATAAAATGGTAAAAAAAAAATACCCTGCCAAAAACCAGTGTCATGGGGAAGTGTCCTGACCATTAGAAACACTAAATTTGCAGAGGTCCATAAGAAAATTTTAGAAATGTCGAATGTTTAAGACCAAGACAGCTGATGTGAGGTTCTTTAAACAGCTTCAGAGTAAGAGATTGCAGTCTTGACTCCCTTCAGAGGAGGGGAGAAATGGCTGCTTGTAGGATGTAGCTACTCACATCCTATGGTAGGTGGCTAAAATAGATTCAATATAATTGAACACTGCTGGGATATGAAAATACAGGTATGAATAGAAAATGCCAAACTTCTGTAAGTTTCAAAATAAACCCTCTTTTATTCAAAGTACTCAACCTTAGCACAGGTGGAAAAAAAAAAAAGCCTCAAACTTTCATTCAATACAGCATTTCTTTAAGAACAAAAAAAGGCACAAAATTGATGCAGGTCTACAGATTGCTGCATTAAGTCTGCTATACACAACCCACGCACAATAACATAAGGGTAATGTGAAAACATGCATTAGGGATGAAGATCCCTCTCTCCCCCTAGGAAAGGATGAGCTGAGAGTCGATGGTGGGTGTGCACTGCTAGCAAAGCAAACACTTCACTATCTGTGGGTGAACATTTCATGCAAGCTCTTTATTATAAAGCGCACTGCGAACTTGAAGCTGCTTTCCTGAAGGAGCTGTTGTGTAACTCTGACATCTGGGGTTTTCAGTTGCTGCCCTGCTTGAACTGGTTATGGAACACATTAAACCCAGAAGGCCCCACTTCAGCTGTTTACAAACCTTCCCCTCTCCTCCAACAGCCCATCTTTTTCAACAGGCTCCAGCTCAGTGCTGGGGCTGAAGGCTCAGGCCTGGCTTTGTTAGATAAGCCACACCATGGACTGCAGCAGGAAGCAGGCCTTGTTTAAAACATCACATTTTCAAGAGTCCAGCAGAACCAGGACTGTTTTTCTCAGAAGTTTAATGCGCTACCATAGCTTTGGATCCACCCAAACAAGCTGCTCTGACTATAAAAATAATCTTTGATTCCACATGTATGTGTAACTATGTAAGCCCATAACTTATATAACTTGCCTGGTTACATACACCATTCATTCTTTTGTTTGTGTTTCATTATTATAGTCAGGGACCAGGCAGCAGGTCCATGCATATCATGGCAATAGCCCTACTTAAAAATTCAAGTGAATAAACCAAAACAAATCAAACCCTCTTTTCTGTTCACAGCTCATAAACACACTTTGAATTTGTTGCTCAAAATAGCTGTGCATTTATCTGTGCAGTTCTCCACGTGCACACAAGGTGCCCACAGCAACCCCATGCAAATATCAGAGCTTCAGCATTCCTGTGAAGGGAGCAGGCTGTCACAAAGTCTTTTGGAAGCTGAGACTGCAGGGACTCAAAAAGCAACTATATAACTTTGAGAAGGAAAAAAATCGCCACAAGTTTCTGTTAAACCCAAGGACTTTGGGATCTTTGAATTCCAAATCACTGAAACCTTTGGAAAAGTGCTGGAAAAGTAGTAGCATTATAGGTGTTTCCTCTGCTTATCATCTACATCAAGCAGCAAAGTGAGCATTGGAAAGAGGTGACTGGATGAAACCCATGACTTTATCTGGCCCACCTCTGCCTTTCTTGTGTTTCAGTGTCTCATGACAGAGAAGTATCACTCTGCTTTTCTTATTTTTCATGTTTTTTGCAGATATCTGCTACGCTAAAAAAGTCAAACTATTGACATATATTTATGGTAGAAATTCCCTTTTATAAAACATTCTAAAAGCATGCTTATCTCTGTGTAACCATGGTATTTAGGCTGATTTTTCCCATTCCAGCCTCGCCATGGGAGTTTGTGATAACAAAGAGTATCAATAGGCTCAAAAAGCAGCTGCACATAATCATGGACAACAGGTCCATAAATGGATAATAAGAGGAACAGGCAGGAATGTTCCCTTGATATCCCTGAACACAAAATTTTTGACTCAGGGACAGCAGGAAGGGAATGAATCTCAGGATGTGAGCAGACATGTCAAAAGCTATGTCAGACTTTATGTTCAAAACCCTCATGGCAGTGTTAGTTGTTCCTTCTGATGAGGTCTACAAGACTCCATGGGAGTGGGAACCCAAAGTGGGTAATACAGTGGATTAGCCAAGAGAAAGGAGGAATAGCACATAAAAACTTACTATATAAAACGTCGCTATTCTTTACAAAATTAAAAACTATGTTTAAGGAAGCAAGATTTTATATTTCTAAAAAAAGTTAATACTTGTGAACAGCTGCCAAGGTATAATCATCTCATTAACTAAGAGTTAACACTAGTCATACTACAGACAGGAAATTATGCAAATCATTGCATAGAAATTTATGAGCACATGGATAACACTGTGGTTTTCACGGCCATGATAGACACTTGGACCCTAAAGAGACTTCATCTACCCTAAACAAAAAGGCTTGACTGCAGCTCAAGTAACTCTGCCCAAACTGATTTAAGTAGGTCAGGTGGTAAGAGCTGTGTAGCTACAGTGGCATGGATCTCAGCTGGAGAGGAACCAAACCTCCCTGGCAGCTGCACTAGGTTCTGTGCAGTAGCAACTCTTTTCTTAGAGGGACCCATCAATTACTCAAAAGCTAATTTGGGAAAAGCTACGTGAGCAGCAGTAACATCATGAAATAGCTGAGTGGTGTTTGGTACTGTGCTACTCATTACTTTCCTAGTACTGAGGGAGAGGACACTTGGAACCAAACAACTCTGCCAGACAAAAAACTTCAGGCCTACAAACACATTTATGGACAAGGAAGATGAATTAAAATTCACCTGCAGATTTAAGATTTTTTTATAGCTCCCAATGAAGTGCAGAACATTTTAAGTATTAATCATTAATTATCCAGTCTCTCACAGTTTCTGCTTTGCCCATCAGCTCATCTCTGCAAGTCTACTGAACCTGACTCTGATTTCCCTTCTGTGCCTTTGAAGCAATGGAGCTATTCCAGCACAGAGTCAGAGCAAAGTCAGAATCGTGTGCTTCTCACTGCAGTGCCTACATGCTGACAGGATGTTATGAAACCACAATGCCATTCCAAAATGGCACACAACACATTTCTTGGTATATGAAATATGTTCTACAATAAGCTAATTGTTGATAAAAGCCTCTATCGTGTTGCTAATTTTATCTGTAGAAAAGCTACTGAGAAGAATGGCAATCCTGACAGGTAGATTCTTGAGTGATGTGAAGTACTGAAGTATGTACAGGATGCTGTGCTTTTATTACCTAAGCACTAATGGCAATTTCAGAAGAGGAATTCAGGTAAAGTGGCACATAAGAGGAGATCAGTCAGAAGAGTAATAAGTCATGTTATAAGCCAGGCTAGTGACTAACACTGGCAAGAATATAACCAGTCAGCTGGCTGTGGTTTTAAAGAAGTTAGGTGGTATATTTATTGCATAAAACAAAGAAGATATTAAAGGATTTGGCAGAGCAAAAAGCATTTAAATGCACGAGATCAAAGTCTATCATGTTATCACTCTCTGTTTCACAGAATCCAGGAGATGTGAGGAGTCTCTTAAAAAGTCAAGCAGAACATCAACATCAGGTTCAAGACTAGTTCAGGAATCTTGCCTCCCTGTGGTGTGTGTGTGTGTGCCTTACTTACCTGATGACAGTGACAGGAGCTGCCCTTTGTGAGGAAGAGAGCACAATTTTCTACCTGACCTGACATATCACAGGATCATAACCTAGTCAGTGATAACTTAATCATAAAAAACATGTCTTTAAAGAAATTAAATGTTCCCTTCAACAACAGAATTCCTCATCAAAATGCAACTCTGCTGCTGGTTCCATATAGCAGGGACAAGTCCTGCAAAGTCCTGGATCCAGTCAGTCTATAAACACACTGCATAAGTACACCTCTATTTTTGCCTTTGGGAAACAATTAAATTTTTCTCAGTCATTTCACAGCTGATTTTTCCAATGCACAAGAACTCAGCTGTCTTTTGGGAGTGCAATAACACAGCTGCCTTTTTATGTGGGGAGGAGTATAAAGTAACCAATACCTCTCACACGCAGCCCTCTGTGGACTGGCTTTTGCAAACACAGGACCACTTAGGGCCCTAAGTGCCCTCTTTCATGAAATGTGTCCATGCACACACAGCAAGTCCTGATTTACCATGGATTTTCTCAGTGCATGGAATGATTCCATGGGTCTGCTGGAGCATGCCTGGCTTGTGAGTAAAGCAAAGACTTGGTTGACACGCACAGCTCACCTGCTCCCTGCCTGTGTGAGCAGCACCTGAAAAGAAGCTGGCAAGGGGCTATTTTGGCAAAACATTCCTCCAGCCTGAGGCCTCCTAGGGCACAGGTCCTGTAAATACTTGTGTGTTTAATGCTCTGCAGAGCTAAGATGTTTAATGCTGCCCTGCCATGGGCATCTGTTTGGCCATCACACATTTCCAAACAATTCCTGTCCAGCTAAATGCAGTTCAGGGCTTGGGGTCATCCTCCCTGTAGGATCCAGGGCATAATGACAAAGCATTCACACCCTTTATCCTCTACTCTCTTAGCTGTACTTGCTAAGCATCAATGTTTTTACCAAATTGAGATCATCCAAGCATAAAATTAAAATGACACACTTTAAACGATGTGTGGCAGTTTCCTATTCACTTTCACAAATCTAAGCATCATAATAATTGTTTTTTATACAGTCAAAACAAATTCCAACCAAAGCAGCATATTTCAGTCAATCCAAACCCAGAATGTTATAAAAAAAAAAAAGATAATAATTCACAGAGATTAGCCAGAAGCATTTTTCCCCTCCTCCTTACCTCTGCCCCTGCTCAGGTTAGGAAGCAGGGAATTCCATTGCTGCAGGCAGTCTGGTCTCCAGCTTTGAGAGCAAAACCTGAAAGACAAGGGCTCTATAAAGGAGTGGTACATGATAAAGAAGACACAGGAGCATAAAAAAATGCATATTTCTAGAAACATGCTGGAAGATGAATTTCTTTCCCTGAGTTTATTTTGGGACAAACAGTGAGAGCCTTCGAGCAAACAGAAACCTTCTTCAGTGAAGCTGTAAATGCCATTTCCCACATAGATTGCATACAAATCATGAGAGAAGTTTTGAGCCATTCAAATCATTACCATATTATTTCAAGCATTCATTTATTACACTGCTTATTTAGCAAGTCAGTCTTCACACTTTGCAAATAAAATGCTTTTATGTCAGAACGGATGGGTAGGAATTACTTGATGAATTTAAGAGAGCCAAAACCTGTACAGTGACCACTACAAAGCACTTTGGAGGGCATGACTGGTGATATGAGCCCTCAGTCAGGGGCACAAGGAATCAGGATGGAAGAGGCAGCTTCCAGAGCATCCACTACAGTGCAAGTCTGGAGTCTGGAGCATGCCAGCTGACAGTACAGGGGGCAAAATGATTTTGGCAAGTGTCATCTGGTGTGTGATATCTATGCTGGTGGTTGTACTTGTATTAATGAGAAAGTTTGTAACCACTTAAAGGAAATTACACTTATGAATTTTAATCAGCTATTAAATCATGCCAGAGACCTGACTAAGTACTTGAGAAAATCATGAAAACTTCTGAAATGGAAGCATAGCACATACTATATGTAGATTTCATTAAAGTACCTGGCACAGATAATCAAACCTTTATATGTAAAAACTTATTTTTCATTTAATGATAGAGGCTAGCACAGGGAAGCTTTATGGGTATAATTATTATTGCTAGATTGATCATTTTCAAAAATAACTGGATTGCCCACAGCAGACAGGCCCCCCTGGCAGAAAAAAATGAAAGGTTAATGCTAAGTTAGAAGACAAAATTTCACTAGAAAAGGCTATGTAGACTACTTGCCTGGCAAAAACTGTAGGGGGTACATCTGGACTGCACTACTGATAGCTCTATCTTTTCATGACTGCTGTGGTGGGAAGAGATGCTGCCCTCTTGAAAAGTAGAGTGGCATCAGGTGGGATGACAGTGGGATAAAAGATTTGGTCCACATTTTCTTTAAGGTTGCAGTACATTAATTGAGAGATGACTAACTCAGTAATGCTGTATAAAAACAGTGAAAATTGATGATCCTTTCAAGGACAGGCCATGCAAGCAATGACTGAGAGTGATTTTCATCTGAGAGCTCTTTACATGCTTACATGAATTAAATTTTTCTCTTTCCAATGATGGGATGTTGCCATCCAGAAATCCTCACAGCTGGCAACTTCAGTAGATTTTAAAAAGTAACTGTATCCAGACCCCATCTTTATCTGCACAGAGGTACTTATTTGGGGTCAAGTCCCACGAGGAACATCAGAAAGGTAGCACAGGGAAATGACTCTCAGTTGTGTATACTGGGACTGCATGATAGAGAGAAAGTCATGGTTCAAAGACTGGTGTTTATTAAAGCTTCTATAATTAGAGAATACAGATGTTTTCTTTATGTGCATAATGTAAACGCTACACTGTGTAAATGCAGTAACAGTGAAGTGAAAGTTTCCAGCACACAATTTTTCTGTGCGACCATTCTAAACTATTTTAACTATTATTTTCAGAAAACACCTATGAAGATAACTTAGCAAACTGTCTGCAAGGAAAGCTGATTAACTATGGTGCTGTGAATCTCATTCTTTTCATGCTGAAAATATGAAAACATTATAAGTTTGCTATAAAAGCACTGCATAAGTGCTAAGAAGCCGCCTGTATAATTTGTTTTTGTAACTCAGCGTGTTGACAGAGAATTCTTGGTCTCAAAGGATATAATTAATTGTGGGCTGAGGGGATGTTTCCTTGGTTTGTTGGTCCTGCAGAACACATTGGAGCAGGTTTGGCTCCATAATAACTGAGCATAATTCGCTGAGCTCCAGAGCAGAGGCAGCTTGCTGCTCAAATTGGTTGTGCCCTTAAGGATGGGCTGTAAGGACTTGGCCACAGGACCAGAGGGAGTCAGGAGGAGAACAGGACAGTCTAGCCAGCTGCAGATGAAGCTGGTAACATAAACATCTGTCTTATGCTGGACTATTCCTGCCTTGGTATGATTTGAACTCACAAAAGAATGACCAACACTGCCTGTAGCCACCAAGGCGTGGCACAGAGGTGTCCAAATTATCTTTCAGTGTAGCAGCTCTGGCAGTGCAGTGGAGACATTACAATGCAGAGACCCCAGCTTCTCAGCAGGGGGATTTAATCTGCAAGGGCTCTGTGCTCCTGTCACTGCCAAGGCGGCACGCCCAAACTGTTTCTCTTGAACTTCGCCTGTTTTATATTAATGGGTTTCACTGCTTGAGGTATTTTAATTGTGTTCTATTGCCAAAGGCTTTGTAATACCTTGATGATGTTTTATGTAGAAGCAGAAGTTTCTGGTTGCTTGAAGACTGAGATGACACCCTGAGTAATTGCACAGCTTAGGAAGATGATTTTTGAGCATATGCCCGACAATTTCACATTCGCATTTGATAACCTTATAATTTATACGAATAATCTAAAACCAAAACAGAAATGCCCCAGTGGCTCTGATGCATTTATTTTTAAAGGCAATTAGCATACAGGCTTCCCGAGTCTCCCAGCTATCTAGCCAGCTTTTGATACAAATTAACTGGATGCTGATAAAGAATAAAACAGCTCCATGTGGCTGGCCTCTCCTGAATTGTCCTTTAATGGTCCTGTTTTTGCTACGTGAAATTCCCGTTGAATCATGGTCACTTTCTGGCAGGTTAGTGTTTGGTGAGGTGACAATTTCAAATCATCTATTCTGCTTTATTTTAATGCAGACAGCACCCCAATCCAGGTCACAGGATTGTCCCACAAACAGCTTGAAAGAGGGGATGAGGTTTGTGCTATAGCAGTGGAAGCAAGTTGGGAAGCTGGCTGCCTACCACTGCCCAACATTTTGTCCTGAAAATTATGCTACATTAGCATAGTTCCTAAGGAAGGATTATAGTAAAAAGAAAGATCTAGAGTAGAGTATTATTTTCCTGCCTTTAAATTTTTTTTTTTTTTTTTTTTTTTTTTTGGAGAAAGCTTGTTCTGCAGTAATGCCATCTTAAAGTCTGAAATGGAAGACAAACCATGAATAAAGTTAAGTGGAAAATATCATTTATAGATCTTATAGAAGAATGAAGATGCTTTAATTTTTCCTTCCAGCCTTACTACTAGGACTGCTGAGTAAAACACACTTTTTCCTCACATATGACATGGTCACAACTGTGAAGCTGAGCAGCATTCCTCTTTAGATGAAGACTTCATCCAGTCCTGATAAAACTACTGTTAATTCATGCAACACAGATACTGCTCTCATTGAAACCCATCTCATATGCTCATTATATTTATAATGTATGTACAAAGTCGACCACAAAAGCCAAAGGAATGCTGTATGGCAAGCTTGAAATTTTATTATTTACAGAGATTGTGCCACTATGTAATTTCAGTTTTCACATCTTGATGGTTTTTGCAGACCTTTATGTGAAGATATACACAGATAAGATGCTCAGATAGCGGAAACCTGAATGTCTGGCCCAAGTCAGAGCTAACTCAGTTACCTCAAGATTTGATCCAGGCTTTTGTTGTTCAAAAGCTTCTTGTTTCTCACTGAAGCCAGCGTTCAGAGTGTGCAGTGTTACCATGTGCTGCTTTAAAGATAGTCTGGTTGCCAGAAACAGGGAAGGATGTCTGTGTGAAAAAAATAAGCAGCAGGAGCAGAGGAACCATTAACCCATAAGGGTTCATAATTTTCAGGAAAGTGTACTTAGTAATTAAAACCAAATGGAAATGATGAAAACTATATATTAACAGAAGTGGCTTTTTAGAAATGTTTTCTTGGGTTTTTTATCCCCCACTATTTATCATCAATTTTAAACAAAAATTACTTAATTAAAAATTATTTAGATGACTACATGAATTGATCAACATGTAAATGACAAAGCTGAGGTAAAAACATATGATTGCTTAGTGAAGAGTAAGTGTCCAAAAAATAGAACAAACCACAATATAAAAACTGATGTGATATTATTAATTGACATTTGTAGAATCTATTATTCTATATTCAGCTAAATATGATTTCAATTTTCTATTCCTTCCAAAATTCAAACATTGTATTACACCATTGTGCATTTCCCTTTTTTTGGCACCAAGAACCCCAAACACCATTAAAATACACAAGTGAGTCAAAGCTCCCACAGAGTTTTACTACGTCAATACATTTTAAAGGATTCTCTTTAGTTTTGCATTTTAAATAAAGTTGATGGTTTTCTCTGCTTAGAGACTGGGATGACTTCTCACTTTCAAAACTTCTTACCTTTGTTTGAACTGTTCCACTGGTATTAATCCTTCCTCTCTGGTTTTTAACTATTCAGGATCTTATTAGCAGATTAAAAATGCTGATGATTTTTAAGCAGTTGATACGTTTTCCTTCATCTTTTCTAACTTGATATGGATGTTGCTCCTTATGAATAAGATATTGTGAAAGCTGTTAATTATCCTGTACTGAATCCCACAGCCCCCTTGGTAAAGAGGGATTTGAAACAAAGTCCATTTCTAAATAGTCATTCTAGTCCTTGGATGAACAGATTTATTTTGCTAAAGGAAAGCAGGGCAACAAAATGTAACAAGTAATTTTCAAAGAAATACATTTAGTAATCAAAAAAATTAATTCTCCTTGATGTAAAGTGGCCATCATCCACTGCAGGCACCAATAAGCTTCAGGGTTTATAAATGTAAGTCCACTTACTGACCAGAATTTAAATTTTAGGATCTGTCCATAGCAAGGAAATGTACCATATTTTAAAAGGCATGTGCATCAGATATATATATATCTTCTCATGCCACATATTTTACTGTATTATAGAACTAGAGAAAGGGGAGAAATGCTCATTTAAAAGAAATAGTTACTGCTGTTCATGCACAAAAGACTGTACATACTACTAGTTAGATACCATTAAAATATGTAATTAGGAACAACTTCTGTAACACTTCCAGAGGCTTAAGTTTACAGAATTGTCCCAATGAAAAAATATTTTTCCATATGTGAGCAATCCTTTGAATTTTAGTAGTCTATAAACCCCTCCTTACCTTGCCAAAGTATGAAAAAAGGAAAGAGAACCATCTCCTGTTTTGATTTATTACTGGTTTATTTGACATTTCTTGTCAGAGTAAATGGCCTTCAGCAATACACACTACAGCTAAACAAATGCCAAGTAAGATCAGATAATTCTGCCATAGGTCCTTAGCTTTCAGTTGTGTCCTTGGCTGAAAAATTCTTCCATGTAATTTGGAAAGCAATAGAGTCGTCTTATCAGTCCTACTAAAAACCTGAAAATAATTTCCTCCTGTTAACAAGGATTTTATCTGTATTTTCATAGATACAAATATTCACTGAAAATTCTGGTTTAGGGGATACACAAAGCCCAGTCTCATGCCATTTGAAATCTGCAGACATAATGAAGTGCAAGACCAGGTAATTCAACATTCCAAAAGCTGTATAAATTAATTTTTAAAAATGCTGTGTTCTTTTATACTTCTTATAGAATAAGTCTATTTATTTTATTTAAAATAAAGCAGGAAAACATACATTAAGCTCTAACTTTAACAAAATTTATTGAAATTCTCAAAACATAACTGAGATTTAATGTCTTGAGCATTGTAATAGGCCAAACCTCAGCATCAATGGGAAAAGTCATTAAGTAGACTGAAACTTTATTGAAGTGATATTTCTGAGGTTTTGGCAGCAGCTGCCTCACTTGCAGGTGTAAAGAACATTCCTTCAAGGCAATTATTTCAATACCCATCTCATACAAATTTGTGAGCTAATTGTTAAATTAGTTCAGCAAGACTCACTTTTCTTTTTTACTCTAAAAACTGTAGTAAGAGGTTGTCCATTCAAAAAAAAATGGACAAATACAGTAACCACAATATGTCTGTTTACTAATCACATATAAATTTTCATCCGGTGTAGAAGGAGAGAAAGTTGCAATTCAAGAGCACTTTTTAAAGTTTTAGAAATTTTATGTTATTTTTCAATGTTTTCTCTACATTTTCATGGCATCCACTTTTGAATGAACATGTAATTGGGTGGAAACTAAGTCAAATTAATACTTGGTGGTTAATGCTCTTATTGGTGATTCTCAATGGTCATTCACAATTGTCTAATAAAATTAAATTATAAAAATAGGCAAAAGGCATTTACTGTATTTCATAATTTCTTTAGAAATATTAATATTTCCCATTGAATATTTCCCTTTGGAAATATGAGCTTTGTACTCACTTGCAATTGAAATCTTTAATGGCTGCAAGAGAGAGGAAATCTACTACTTCTAAATGATCAAATCAGCACAAATGCAAGGCAAGTTTAGAACTATTATTTGATTTTAGTCTTCCTGATTGGTTAGAATAGTCAATAAAAACATCACTTGAGTTGAACCTTTGCAGCTTTTATTGCAATGCAAGCAGTGTTGCTTGAGTCACAACTGAGACATTGCAGTGCGGAGATGTCACGTTTATAACTCACCTGTCCCAAACCCCAATACTCAAGAAACTGAAAAGGTCAGACTAGAGATGGTCAGAAGAGCATTTTGGTTTGGGAGCTACAGGACAACACAAGTTTGGTCTGGGGACATTAAAGATGCTCAGCCTTTGATCCAATCTTAATTTTCCTGAGGCCTAGTTTTTCAGGCAGGATCCACCAATGAAATGCCCAGTGGATGAAACTGCTGTCAAGAACGTATATCTAGAAGGTCACCAATTTTCACATAATTTCATATCAGAGGAAAACATTTCAGCCAGGAACTTAGAGAGGGTTACCCCGGCCAATGCAGAGCTGGAAATGTTTTAAACCAAGGTCACTGCCAGCCCTCTCTGAGCCACAGCCTTCATCAGTGACATTTCCATGCCACAAACAATTTTAAAAACAAATACAGCTACTACACAACACATCTCTGTGCCCCCTCCCCAGCATGCCAGACCTGCCCCCTTCCCCTCAGGAGATCTGATTCCCATGGCAGTGAGGCCACCTTCACCTGCTGTTTGGCAGCACATCCCCCTTGTACCACCCCCACCCTGGCACGCCCCAAACACATCCAATGTGCAAGTTCTGGCAGCTTTGTTAAAATTAACAGCCCGGGGGCTGGAGGGATGTAAACTCAGCCTCCTCTCTCGGATGTGGATCACTGATAACCCTCCCGGAGCTCGAGCAAACAAACAAACGCCAGAAATGCCAACCATGTGTCATGGAGTTACTTCTTCACGTAACCATGGCAAAGTGTGGGCAGCTGAGCACAGCCGTGATCATTTGGAATGGTTTAAAATATTCTTATTGTCATGAGGGAGGCCAAGGGATGGCCAAAACATGGAGAGGGTTCAAACCAACCATGTGATCCAGGATTAGGGACCAAACTGGGGCTGGTGTTTCTCTTTGCATTGGACCTTGTCAGAAAACGTCAATCTAATAAGAAAATTCAAAATTATGTTTCATTTTTATACAGCTCATTTCCCTTTATCCCCCAGGATCTAAATCTCTAAGCATCCAGGACCATGATATCAAAGGGACACAGTGCAGATCCTTTTGTCCCCTCTTCAAACTTTAAAAAGCCATCACGGGCAGCCTGTTTGCTCCCTGGGCCTTTCTGCATAACTAAGGCAATGATGACACATTTAGGAAAATGTTCCTATGAAGATTTTGCTGGTTAGCAGCTATTTCTGTTAGGAAGTCTAATGGTAAACTAACATTTAGTGTAATATAACTGCACATTTTTATGGCTTCTTGAAAACCTCTTAGTACCTCATCTAAGCCATGATTTTTCCGTACCATTTCTATTTTAATAACAGTATCTCCACACCAGCTGACAACTTTCGCATGTTTTATTTTTCCCCTCTGTGTTGCAACATGACCAAGGTTATTGCAAACTGCCATTCTCTTCTTATTTTATTTTTACATCCATCTTATCTAATATTACTCATCTGTTACAGCTGCAAAGCCACATCAGTAAAGCAGACAGCTATGCAACTGCACAGCCCAGCAGAAAGAACTTAAATTTATGTACATGAGGGTTCTTTGGAATTTTTTTTTTTTTTATTTGATAGGAAGATGAGCAAAGCAGAGACACAGGTGCCTGCTGCCACTTGAGAAAATTGTGGCCTTTCTTTCGGCTCTGTTGAGTCACTCTGAATCGCAGGACTCATGGACATTTGGCTGTGTGGGCCCTGCTCAACAGCATTCCGAGGAGGAAAAATGGCTGAATGGCATCCATATGGCTGACAGCTTGCTATGAGGACCAGCCAGCTCAACAATTTGTCAGCAGAAGAGGGCAAAAAAATACATTCTTAATATAACTCTTTCAACATATTCATTTTGGAGGAGTCGGTAGTTATCCAACATGCGGTACGTTCATCTGGTGGAGAATAACTACCAATAAAGCCCATTGTTTTCTGGATGTGCAATACCTGAATAGTTTGAGGGAGTTGTTATCATGAGACCTACAGCCAGAAATTGGAAACAGTGATGTAACTTACAGGGGTCTGAGCTGTTGGTATAAAATCAGTAAGATTGGAGGTAGAGAATAACGTCACTGGAGTGAAAATACTGAATACAAAATAGGATCCTAAAATTTTGCACCCTTTATGTCTTTCAAGAGATTGTTTCCATATTGTATAATAAGCCCTTGTATGCAAAGCATGTTTATATAACTCAGTATCAGCCTTGATGCCTCAAATGTCTTCATACATCAAAAATCTTAGTCTAAGATTATACCTGCCCTGCCTTCTCACTTATAAACATGCACAGTCCATCTGAAAATGTTACCAGTCTTCATTTTCTCAGTCTCAGGCAGTACCCAACATCTCTTCCTCTCAATTATCTTTGAGCAAACTGGAGGTATGCAAAACACTTACACAAAAGTAAAGTAACACTGGCCAACCTCCTCCCTATCTCTTTTCTCCCTCCACTCCAAGATCCCTGTGTCTTAAACATTATTTATGGGGAAAAAAAAAAAAAAAGGGGGAATTCTTTAGTGATATCTGTGATATGAAAGTAGTAATAGCACCTATGGGAACAATATTTTCTTTATTATTTTATCAACTCTGAGCTAGACGGTGATCAACACTAACAATCTCTCAAAAAAAAAAAAATTACAGAAATAAATCAAGGAGAAGTTACAGAAGAAGTAAAAGTGATATATTCATTCTTCTACCTTCTTTCCTTCATGGAATGCTATCCTTCTATTTATTACTCCTATCCCTTAATTATAATAGAACAGGAACCTGCAAATTAGAATGCTTGACAGGGTGAGTTATACTTTTTCTTCTCCATACAACACTCTGGATTAAGGACCTCTCATTTCTAGTGCAATAGCCTACCAATTCACAGTATTTTTAGAAGGTCTGATTTTCATCATGGATATTTTTTGATACAAAATTTTACACACACAGGTATTTGCAGGCATATTTTTGCTCTATTCAGCAACCATTTTGAGGCCCATTTTAGAATAATCAATTGACCAATTAACTGATGACCTAGCATTAGTCCGTAACTAATGCTAGGACACCAAATTTCAGAGATCTGATCCAAAAGCTGCTATTATCCAGTATTTTGAAGGGTATGCCACATAAGTCCAAGAGATGCCACAAAGAAAATCAAGTTTTGCTATCTGCTATGTGCCTGTCACCATGCAGGGTGGCAAGGGAATGGCAGTGGCACTGATTAAATGTGAATTTGTGCAGGATTTGCTTTTAGTCCATATCATAACAAGGGCACAAAAGTACAGGTATAGAAGAAGTATCACAGAATGGTGATCCTTAATTAAAGTGGCCTCTTACTGGATTCTCTCCCATAGCTTCATCCCTTTTGTACTGAGAAAAAGTACAGAAAAATGATGCAAAAAGCAATTTTGATTTAAAAAACAAAAAAACGAAATTTGTAATGCTAATGTCAGACTCACAGCATTAGAAGAAGAATTAGGTTTTTAAATCAGCCTCTGAGTAACAGATGAAATCAAGGCAAAAAGTTATCTAGAGTCAAATGAGAAGAATATTTACTGTAACAGATGCTGTATAAAAATGTCCCTTCAGTAATGATGGATAAGCCTTAGAAGCTGTGGAAGAGTGGTTTAGGCATACATTCATTATTATTAAGAATAAATATTTAGTTTCTTGATACATTTGTCATGTTCTTATTCTTTTAGTTTTCATTCTGTCTCCTCATACAGCTTACTAAAGACAACAAAATCAGTTACTGCTGAGCCTTCAAAAACCAAAATTCAAATCCAGTAAAACTCATAAGTGAAAGTCTAGACCAACTAAAAAGTCCCTCTGTAATTCTGCACATGCACACCTCCATGTTTTACACAAGGACCTGGATCAGTCTGTTTTTTTCAGACACTAGATATGAAAGAAGAGCCTTAATAAATTACTTAATGCAGCATCTAATTGCTACTAAATGTCCAAGTTTTATAACAAGGATGCATGTTCTCTCAGCACTTGGGTTTTCACTGATTTGTGCAGTGTATTCTGCTTATTCATTAAATTAAAGCATGTGACTGTTAGAAGACAAGGATCTCTTATTTTTCTGAAGTGCAGGGGTTTGAAAACACAGAACATGTGTTACTCATCAGCAGTAGTAGAAAAGAATATTTGAAATTCTCCCTTTTTAGTTGTCTGTAAGACAACACATGTAAACTTTTTCTCATTTGCTTTCCAACACTTAGATATGCAACAGCAAAAATGTTTTTGGAGTTAGTCACTACTTAACAAATGGCAGATATCAATTCCAAATACTTTAAGAGCATCACATTGCCATAAATAGATTTAAAAGTTATGCACAAATATCTGTGACCACAATAAATTCCCTAGGAAAGCTCTGAAACAGCATTAAGCACCATGGGAACAAGAGAGTACAGGTGATTCTGACTGAGATCACAAGAAACAGAAGGAGCTGTGTGTGGCACTTGTTAACAGCAATCAGTGCCCAAATGTATAGAAATATTTGTCTTCAATGGAGCAGTTTAGTGTGGATACTTCCCAGCAGTGCACAAGCAAAGAAGCCTGCTTGTTAAGCTGAATTTATCAACCTCATCCTCAACTACAATAAGCCAATAGGTTCAGAAATAATCTTGGCCTTTACCTGTACCTTTAGGCATCTGCCCTCAATAGGTTCAGATTTAGTTGAAAAAGCAAAAAAAAAACCAAAACAAAGGTATCATGGACAAGGCTGATAGATGTTTGCTTGGGGACCTTCACAAAAATACCTTATAAATTTCCCACAATAGGTAGAGAACTATAAAATTCAAAATGCCACAGGTATCAATGACCCAAAAGGATTTCTTCAGTGACCTACATGAATGATAACACTTTAGTTATTGGGATTTTTTTTTCCATTTAAAAGAAAAAAGTTTAGAAGGAATATAAAATGTTATTTTTAAAAGGCAACATGTACCTCAAAAGACATGTTCTTCCAGTCTGGAAGTTTCCACAATGGATCAATTTGGACTTGTTTTCATTGTGAGATGGATTCTGAGTGTCTAAACATGAGGAAAAACTCTATAACAGACAATATTTGATTTTACCCTCTGAGGTCTTCTTTCACAGGAGTAGTCAGGCAGTGTAAGTGCACATTCATTTCTATGGAGGCTGAAGCTCTTTATAGGACAAGGAAATTTAACATCCCTATATAAGGCAAGTCAGGGCTGCTTATGCTTTGTTATCAGGGAAAGGCACCTTGTAAGGCAATTCTTCTGCTACTCTACTGCTATCATTTTGCTGGAAGACTTATTAAATTCAAATTGAACCTGAAGTGTCTCTACAATCTGTGAAGCTACAGAGACAGTTCTATATCCAAAAGTGCTCTACGAGTCTTCTGGAAAACCAAGCTGAACGTTTAAATCACTAATGCTAGTCTGAATTAATTTTTTAATCTGTTTAATTAAATTATAGGCTGCTTTCATGCCCATAGTTATACACTGAGCATCAGGGAAACATTTCTATGCTGCCTACTGCATACTTAAAGAAAAATTCACACAAGACTGAGGCACAAGGTTGTTTTATAGTTTTTTTCCTCCTCATCCCTCCTCCACACTGTCCTTCCTTCTTGAAGCACAATAGGCCATCAGTTCAGAGCAACTTATTCTTTTGCTGCACAAGCCTCACCGAGCTGGTCCCATGTGAGAATGTATAGAAAATAGAAAAAGGAACAATAAAAATTAATCTCCTAGTTATAGTCCACAAGGGGGAAGTTTGCACTTGGAGATGCTTCCCTAACCCTCTTTTTATCTTTGCTCCTACCACGGTGCACAAAGCTCTGAAAACCAAGTAAATTTGTGTGTAAATCAGAACGAAGGAGGCCTGACCCTGTAAAGATTTGTGGTTCAATCTAACAACTGGCTGATAATGAACCAAGTAATCCCCAACTCCCTGCCCTCCTCCCTGCTAGTGTCCCCAGCAGCTCATTCTTACTTGTTGTCACTCTTTGGTCACTGACAAGAAACTTGTGGCCACATGGTCAGCTTATTTGTCCACATCTGAGTTGGCCTGGCTTAAAAATGATTCATTTTGACCCAGCTGAGCAGGTGGCTCTGGTGACCACAGAGCCACAGGACTGTGAGAACTGTGTAAGGGAGGAAGCAGCAATGCATGGCCTCTTCTCTCCAGGAGCAGCCCACGTTTTTCTTGAGGTTAAGCTGGAAACTGTAAATATATCTGAAACACCTAACCTTCTGTCAAAATTTGTTAACATCAACAATAGACTGAAAACATGAGGTAGGAGCCTCAGACATGATCAGAGAATCACAGAATATGCTGAGTTGGAAGAGACCCACAAGGATCACCCAGTCCAACTCCTGGCCCTGCACAGGACACCCCAATGGTCACACCCTGTGCCTGAGAGCAGTGTCCAAATGCTTCTTGAACTCTGTGAGTCTTGGTGCTGTGACCACTGCCCTGGGGACCCTGTTCAGTGCCCACCCAGCCTCTGGGTGAAGAGCCTTTTCCCAATATCCAACCTAAACCTGCCCTGACACCTTCAGGCCATTCCCTTGGGTCCTGTCCCTGGTCACCACAGGGCAGAGATCAGTGCCTGCCCCTCCTCTTCCCCTCGTGGGGGTGTTGAAGACCACACCAAAGTCTCCCCTCAGCCTCCTCTTCTCCAGGCTGAACAGAACAAGTGACCTCAGCTGCTCCTGACACAGCTTCCCCTCAAGGCCTTTCACCAGCAGGAATGCAGAGGTTGCATCAGGCTAACAATGTTTGGTGCAAAAAAAAAAAATGTGAAAGATTATTCTGCTGTCCCAGGACAACAAGGAAACCAGACTACAGACTGAAACTGCACATCACTGGTAGCTGGCATGACTTTTTAAATAAGTCTAACATGATAGGAACTTTTTGATACTTAACTGTTTGAATCAGAACATTAAGAACTATGTATTTCTTGATGCATGAAAAGGAAGTTTCTATCACTAAGAAATGAAAAAAACACCCTTAAAAAACAAACTGACTTTTAAAGACTATTAGATTTTGGTTTCTCAAACCATAATAGTATGGCCAAATGACCAATTTCCCTCAGGAAAGAGAACAGAAACAAGACCTGATTTCTGAATGGCCATAGTTAGAAGCACCAAGCACATGAAAAGCCTAAATTTGGAATACTGTCACTTGCTTGACAGATAACAAAAAACCACACATTCATTAAGACTGAAAGTAAAGGCATGGAATTTCATCAAAAACAGGAAAGAAATTAATTTTTGGTCAATAAGCATTTCTAAACTAGCTGGAGCAGTTTCTGGAGCAGTTAATTTCTTGGTTACTGAAAACATAACATGTTTTTATTTCCAGCAGATGTTGTTTAGTTGTTCAGAATCTCACTATTTTGAAATTCAAGGAAAAACAGCAACCTAGCTTCCAAAACTCTTAAACAAGTTTCAATGTCATGAATTTTGTGATTCTTTAGCTTTGACTTTTCACTTCTGACTTTTGAATCAACAGAAGACAATCAATTCAATATTTAAAGAGCTTCTCTGCAAAGGCAGACTGCAGACATTCTTACAGTATTTAACTTAAATCAAAGACAATATTCTCAGTGCAATTTATTGATTCCAGAGCCTTTAGGGAAAACATCCAAATCACAAAACTTATGAACAAAGCTGAAAAGAACACTTACAGATATGGGGAGGACTTAAAATACTTGTTTTTATAAATGCTTCCACAAAGTACAAGTTGACACCATCAAAATTTTAACGTCATCACAATCAAATCACAAGAGAGGGAACTGATTACAAAGGCTATCTACCCCAAAAGAGGGAGAACTGATTACAAAGGCTGTCTATCCCAAAAGTTGGGCAACATTGGATATTGTGTTTTTATCACTTATTAGAGAAACTGATTCCAGAGCACCTGCATTTGTATATGAAATTAAGGTTTTTTTCAAACTAACTTGAACATCCCTGAAAATATCTTTCCTCTGAGTTCTATAAGCTTACATTTTCTTTTTAAGTTACACCTCATAGAGACAATATTTTAATTATCCTGAATCCAACTGTTTGGAATGGGGAAAGGAGAATGCTATTGCCACTTCAAACTACTGAAAAACCTCCTTTGCAAGCCCTATATACTCCTATATA